>QFEM01012594.1:0-31409 GCA_003316205.1 Boletus bicolor
GATTGCTGCAGGTCAGCGTGTACGAGTGAGTCCTTTTCCTTGATAGCTGATCAGATGTGGTTTGTCTAACATATCATCTTAGCGAGCGGTCGCGAAACCCATTTTTAAAAAACCAAAGGTCTGTTGTTACCCAAGTTTGTATGCAGGAACTCATCAGACGTTACAGCGTAAATCACATGCCAAGGCTGCTGACCCCAGCCATCCCGACAAAAATTCTTCCTGTGGTCCTGTAGATCCAACGGAAACGGGCCGGGTGCGTCTTTTTCTGGTTATTGTGTATCATATCATGATAGCTCTTGTCTTATTAGGCACAACAAGCGAGCAATGTGTCTCATCCCTCCGCTGCGGCTTTTCCCAACAAAGATATCTCCCGTAGCGGACAGGGTCCCGTGGACCCAACCAAAGCGGCCCAGGTGCGTCTTTTTCTCGTTATTGTGTATCATGTCACGATTGCTCACGTCCTGTCAGGCACAACAACCGAATGATTCATCTCGTCCCTCTGCTGTGGGGATCTATCTCACGGTGCGCATACTTTCCATACACTCGTGTCGTGAGACTCACAGTGGATCACATCAGCAAAAATCGATCAAGGCTATCCTCAGGTTTTCGATCCCCTTTCCCGACTGAATATGTTGTGGCTCGAGTACCGAAGATGGGACGCATTCATCCAATGGCAGTTGATACAATGTAACACATACAGATACCATCCTACCGTGAGTATGTGGACAAGTTCGTGTTGCCTCGCAACACTACTAGCAACACAAGCCCTGATAACTTACCCATCCATGATTGAGCTCGCTAGGAATTTCACTCGACGGTCACTGGACAATTCTATACGCATATGAACGTGTCTTATATCGATGCCTTGGCCACATATACTGGACAGCTATTCAACACTACCGAGAAAGCAAGAACCGTAAGTTTATTCTAACCTGGCCACTCGAGCTTCTAAGGTAAACAACCCCGTAGCATTTCGAAGACATACTTCCGCGCGGGTATCACGATATTTTCCGAGGACAGCATCCTCGCCGGTACAATACTACTACTGCTATTCGTTGCGCTACACCGCTACTGGATCAGTCAAGGGTGTCATAGCCGCTGGGCACCTCATCTTCAGAACCCGGATCATCCGGAAAGTCGCCAGTTTACAACTCAAGATGTCAAAAAGGTAGCACAGGTAAATCGCGATTCAGTCGTTTCCTTTATATCGTACACTCAATACGTCACCACCAGCTGCACCTCCCTGACACTTCCAAACATGCGTACATCACTTCTCCTACTTGATCACGCTTCAAGAAGAAATCTTGATGGAAATCAGTAAGAGCGGGACCTGAAAATCTATACATACCACCGTTAATCCTCTAGGACGCTTATCTTTCCCTTTCCCAAGGCGCCGGAGGGGATATTGAAGCCGTCGAAGGAGATGTCATAACCATCCTTCACGTAGCGTTTCCCAAGCTGGTTTTCGCCGATGTAGGGGCAGTCCCAATAGATCTCTGCTATCTTCTCATTGCTTTCATCGATGTGCACTTCGAAAGAGCCTTCAGTGCCAGAGGGAGAGCTCGCTCGACCACAGTGGCCCCACTCGTGCTCTCCCTTGTCTGGGATCTTGGTCCCTTGGGCGCTCATGGTCTCGTCGTAAGGATTATCTAGCAATCCCTTCGTCAATGGTGTAGGTGGAGCGGCAGTGATGGCGGGATACCCACGGATATCATAGAATTTTCCGTATTCGATGGAAAAGTTCACCAAGACGATGGCTTTTGAAAGCCTATTTCTGACGGTTGGTTGAAACCACTGTGATTCACCCATGATGTAGTAAGCTTTGAGAGGACGAAGATCGAGTGAGTTATCCTGAGTGCCTGGACAGCCTGTAAGGCCCCCCTTTTATACTTTTGCAGGAACCATTTTTTCTGGAAAAGATTGCCATTTTCGCCACCGAAACACCATGGGTGGAGTCCGTGGTCCCTGTGACTGACTCGGAAGTGTCTCTAGTAATATAAAAGCAAGCACGAGAAATGGGCGCAACTAGTCCGCTCCCTGCTTCTCTCACAGAGGTCGTGACCGGTTTGATAAAAGTGACACACAGGTTCCATGTCATCTGTGAGAATTCCCGCTAGAAAATTAGGCAGACGGCAAGATGATATATACAGTACCACTGTCTCGTTCAAGTCTGCGTTCAAGTCTGGATCCCATCACGCTCCACACACGAATGGCCTTTACGTGTCAACCAATGCGCCCACGTCATATCTAGGGGATCATGTGTGACATTTGCCCCGAAATCAGCGAAGTCACCACCAACTTCGATGATGGAATACTTCCGATTTCGTGATGGACAATATGATTTCAGATATGGTGTCTGCAATAAATTTGGCAATGATGGCCCATGGGTGAGTAGATGGATTGAATAGAGATCCAGGGTCAGTACCCTCTTTTTACCGGGTAGATGAGAAATGTATTAATGAGTGGTTATCTGATCATAAATGGCAAGGACGCGTTCTAGGATGAGGGGCCCGCTGTAAGCACCGCCGCATCAGATGTGACTTTGGTGACGAACCGCTATTCAATTTTGCCCAGCCAAGCATGCGAAAAAGAACATTACAGCAACCTGTGGCAGGTTGCAGGATGCAATTTTTTGTTTCTCGGGACGCTGATCGTCAATCATCGATCATCGATCAGATCCTGATCTTGTGTATCCCTTCTATATAAAACTGTCATCCGGTTTAATTTCCGCAGGTCAGTTGACACCTGCACCCTCTGTTACTTTGGTAACTCGGATTAGTTACTCCATGCTGTCTCCCACCCGATTGAGAACTATGATCCCCATGCAACCCTCATTCACGCGATGAGTGAATGGTATGAATCGACTTGGCTGAGTCTGAGGGCTGGCACGCGTACGCAACGCTGGTGCTGGGGAACGTGGTGCTGTGTGTGGCTGCATCGTCCGCTTGGAAAAAAGGAAGTGTCCATTCCTGTATCACTAGACATTTCGGCGTCATTCACCTACATGTACGTGGTGGTATCTGCGTGCGACATCGGACCAGATATAGGCCTCTTCCATTCTAGATTAGTTTCGGTGAGATTGATGATGCCTTACAGGTTCTGGGGTGCCGGAGCGGTAGGCATATTCGTAGTCTTCGACATTCGGGTCGGTGCGAGCTTGAGGTCTCAGCTCAGATGCGGGCTCGGCAGTGAGGTCGGGGTAAACCAGGTGCACCCGAGGGCCAATAGGGGAATTCGCGGTTCGAGTTTAAAAGCAGACATCGACGTACTGAACGCCATCTTCAATGCCATCCTCGACGACTTTGGCCGAGATACGACGCACCATCGCAGGTTCTGCAATCAGACCGATTTCAATGAAGCAAGGTTTCACTGATGACCCGGTCATCTCGGCAAGATCACCCAGCCGGGATAAGAATCAGCGCCAATGACGCAAAACGCATGCATGAACAAACCTATATCGAGAAGCTGTATACGCATCTATGAAGCCCAACTCTCTGCGTACCACGAGTCAGCCTGAACAGTTTGTTTCTTGACATGGCGAAACCTACGGACATGCACCATTGGGAAGAATGCTGTCGACAAAAATCAGTGCGTAGTGGTCTTGAAGAGTGGTTCCATAACGCTGACAATTCGGTAAGACCGTAGAGTAGGCTCTGGACTGATATACTCGATCCCTTTCCACCCTGACGGACGAGCACAAACGCAAGCCCAACGCCATTGAAAACTCACCTTGCATATCATCAGCTGCGTCATGCTCTTCTGCTCCACTACCGACCTTGGATTCAGAATGTCCAATAGTCACGTATGCCGTATCGTGAACGCAAAGGGCATCCGCAAGAGAGCCATGCTATCGACAGAGTGGTGCCAGATGTGAAACCATTTGGTCGTCGCTGACAATCCTGGATACGCGCAGGGATTCATATCTGGACAGCTTGTCGGTATGAATCATCAGGAGTGATGGAAGCGTATTGGTTGCATGTCGCGTAAATATCCCACCTGGTCAAGCCAGTCTCCGACGTCTGTATAGTAGAACATGTCAGGGTACTACGAAAGCGAATGAACCTGGTTGTTGATCTTGCTTGTGCCTCGGAATATAGAAATATGGCGCTTGCAATTTGCCTTGAAGGAAAGTATGAATATCACCTGGGGCTAGCACGGTCCGTGAGTACCCGTGCATACCACATTGGTAGACTCCACTTCCGACAGCTCTGGCGATGCGGGCCGTTTGTGCCGCTTGCAGGACATGGATTGAATTGTGCGGTGCGAACAAGAAGGCACGCACCAGTGACTGCAGGGAATAATCATATCTGGCCAGCTCGTCAGTGTCGATAATTCAGCCAACATGAGGGATGGAAACGTACTGGCTACATGGTGTGCAAATGACCGCCAGCCCATGAATGGGTTGTGTGACCCTGTGAGTTCATCGGAATATCGAGATACAACAGTCGTCCTGCCTTGAATGGTAGTAGAAACATTAGACAGTGTTGTGCATTCGATGACACGACATGCATACCATATTCGTAGGAGCCGCCTCCAAGAACCTCAGCATAGTACTCGAGAGTGATTTCTGGCGATTCTGTAACGTTCATGCGGATGTCTGTGAGATAATCTGCCCAGTCGAGACACGATGAGGAATCGTAGACTATGGCTGACGTACCATTCATCTCCCATCTTGTAGAGGACATTTTTCTAGAGGATGAGCACAACCTGTTCGGAATTCACACGTGGTTTGGGCGCGGCCCGCGAGGATTATACAGTTCTCGTGAACCGAGTCCTGCAGTCGAGAGATGACGAGCACTCGCAAGTGCCAGGATAGGAGTCCGCGTGGCAACGAGGTCAAGTAGCTAGGATCCGAGTGAGAATAAGCACCAAAAACACACGTGAACCTAAAACTAAAAGGAAACGTCTTTATAGACCAACTTTGCCCACCACGAAACACCTTATTCCTTGACATTTCTACACTGAGGATGTCGTCGACAAACACCAGTGAGTAGCAGCTCCGGGGAGTATTACGACGAGGTTGGTGATCACCACATTCATTTCTTACTTTCGTATTGACGCTTCTCCAGCCACCGTCCCTAGCCTCCTCTGCCCGTCCGGAGGACGAGTTACTGGCGGTTGGCTCATCCAATCTCACACCACCTCTGTCAGATGCCCCACCAACGACATCCCCTCCAAATGCACGTCAAGAGGAACATATCGACACTGTTGAACCAAAACAGGGCCGTTCGACATTAAAAAAGTGGCTAAAGAGGAAGAGTCACAAGGATCCATCTTTACACAAGCCTGATCGACTTTCCAGGTGGTCACGCGAGCCCGCCGACCGTCGATCTCCCCCCTGCTCACCAGCGAGAGCAGATGTGGGCCCTTCGTGGATGGCCGCAGGTCAACGTAAAGCAGTGAGTACCCTTCCTTGCTAGACGATCGGTTGTGGTGTCTAATATATCATTTTAGCGAACGGTTGCGACATCGTTTCAGAGACCAAAGGTTCGTCGTGCGTCGAGTTTGTATGCAGGGACTCATCACATGTTATAGCGTAAACCGCCTGCCAAAGCTGCCGTTCCCAAGCATCCGAATACAGACATTTCGCGCAGCGGACGAGGTTCAGCAGATCCACAGGAAGCGAGTGTAGTATGTCTTTTCTCGTCACGGTAGAATTCGTCACGACAGCTCACATCCTATTAGGCGCAACAAGGGAACCATCCATCTCAATCCTCTGCCGCGAGGTTGCAAGGGGGCCCAGTGCGTCTTTTTCTAGTCGTGGTGGAACTCGCCCAGACAGCTCACGTCCCATTAGGTGCAACAAGGGAACAATCCAACTCAGCCCTCATCTGGGAGGGTACAGATAACGGTGCCCGTTCCTTTCCTTGAACTTACATTGTCAGACTTACAGTGCATCAGCATCAGCAAGAAACAGGCAATAGTACACTTTCGATCACGTTTCCCACGTGGTTGTTGTGTTTTCGCTCGGGTACACAAGATGGGATACACTGATGGAGGTGATTTAATGCATCACATGTAGATACTAGCTCCACATGGTGGACGTCTGGATATTGACCATGTAGTTCTTTGAGTTCGTGCACCTCCCTGATAAGCCCATCCATGATCGAGTTTGCTGGGACATTCACTCAATTGAACGATCGCGGAGGTTATCTTGATTAGAGCTATTGCAACGTAACGAATGTAAACTAAGACAAAGACGGAACCGTTGTTTAGCACGTTCATGCGATGTGTTGCCTCGCATTGCGGCACGAATCTCCCCGAAACCTTTCCGGGCCGTCGCGCTATGCATTCGTAGTGTCGGCAACAAATCCACTGGTCTCTAAAATCATCGTCGCCGCCCAGCAACGTTGACTTGTCCACTTCATACCTATCGTCCACCCTTTTCCGAAATACACGATCCTTTTCCCTCCGGGCACATTTCCTCTCCCGTCCCGACCCTTTCCTTTCGGTCCCGCCAAGTCTTTCAGATGATGTTTTGCCTCTGCACGCACCCATTTCCGTTCGAGGTGCTCGGACGCTCGTGGCATCTACACGAGTTCAGGTAACCCAGCGACAAGACGATTGTCTCGCCGTATGTTCGCCTCTACCCACATCAGCGCATCTCGAAGTCGACGACAAGGATGTCACACAGTCAACGGGAATGTAGCTGTAGTAAAAATCAGCAAGAAGTGACAATCGAATGTGAGGCCATTCATCAGCTCGTGCAATGAATGACCTCAAATTCACACTGGCACACGGCGGGTCGGGTTCAAGGTGAGGGAGGAAATTGAAACTTCGAAGGGTGAAAATAAATATGGCAAGCACACTTTTTTCAGTCTCCGATTCGGACACCAGATTGTCGTGCCGAGCCACGTGGTTCTTCTCGGAACGACCGAGTCACTTTGAATCACCTATATGTCTCTGGAACCTGGCTTGGGCTCATTTGTATCGTTCTCGTTGTTGATTGTGGTCAGGGGGCATGCCCCTGTCGGAGGGCAGCACTTGGAAAGTTGTTCCGGTGGATCCATAGTTTCCGGATGCGACAACCCAGTCAATCCTGTATGATGAGTCCGTCACGATCCGCCTCAAGGTATTCCCCCTTCCCCCTGTACGTCTGTCCAGAAAATTAATTGAACCTTCGCACGCATATGTTTCTAGCCCGCATTTGCATACAGTAAACGGTGTGGGCTCGCCGACATCTCACAGTTTGCACGACCGAGCACGCAAATGACAACGCAATCAATGGCAGTGTTAGCTTTGCGCCGTGCAGACGCAGCTTTCTGCATGCATGCAGAGCCAGATGATAGTTACCCTCCTTCTAGATTCTTCGTTCCCCACCTCGCACATTTACTTGTACGCCTCGAGCTCAGGTATGGCACTACTTCCTCGCTCACGTCTGCGTCTCACGTTAACTAGATCGATCTTCTCTCGCCTTTTGCTTGCCTACTTGCTTTCGCACTCCCCTCGTCTCTGCGCTGACCTTCAACCCCACCGCCATTGTGATGAGCGGCAGTCAAGCTATGTGGACGTCGACCGGCAGACTTTTATGCTTGCGCACAACAAGCGAATGCCACTACCGTCTACTTCCCTCAAGTTCCGCCTAGGTTCGTCTGTTTGATATCAACCGTCTTTTTGTTAGGAGAGCAGATGATGAATTGACCTGTATTCGCTCGGTATACAGGTATTAGTACGTTCTACAGGCGATCAATATCACGCACGTGTTATCGTTAGCGTCCTGGGGTACGAGTGTCCACTCAGTCCAAGTTAATGTCTGCCCTGACACACTGACACTCCAGTGGTTACATGGAACCTTCCCTCAACCGAGTGGACCTTCTCTTCCTGTCCAGACCGCCTAATGCACTGTATCGGACCGGTGACATGACAGTGTACAAGACAACCAGTGCGGAGAATCCCCATTGTACATCGTGCGCTCAAGATGGATGATATTCTCGTGTCCAGCTCGAGACGCAAATCAAAGATCTGTTCGTGCTACTGTCGCCTTGTCGTTGCGATCTGCGTTTACAACGGAGTGAGGATGAACTATGATATGCTAGTCAGATCAGGCGCCGTTTACTCGACCGCGAGCTTCTGTCTCGACAAGTACATTCACGCCCAGTAGAGTGGCACGCAGGACATCAATCTTGCAACTGGCAGCTCGTCCTCTAGCTGACAAGGTGAGGCGCCACCTCCTTGCGTTATCACTAGGTTTTTGATGACTACTGTGCCCTTTTAATCCCCTTTTCGTCGTTCTAGTACAACCTAGGCACCCATTGCGCCAGCCAGAATATGCACTGACGAGTCGAGTCAGTCGACTGACTCTTCCGATATCGACTCCGAAGATATACTTTTGTCTCATTTGGTCGCGCCCTGGCGTCCTGGGAGCTCGACATCTAATCAGTCCTATAGCCGACCTCGGATACCTTGAAAACCGCTCGTTGACATCAGATCTCTGGCTGGTGGGCCATAACCGGTGGTGTTTATCTTGTGGCATAAGGACTCGGTCAAGAAGCCTTAATCTGAAGCGTAAGGAACAAGATATCGAGAAGGACCAACCGTTTTCTATTCCCGCGGTGCGTTGCGCGCCCTCTTCCTCGGCTTCCCCTCCTATATCCCCATCTGCGAGCATGCAGAATATCGCGCCAGTCAACAAGCCCACGTCTACACTGTATCATCATAAATGTAGCAGTGACGTGCCCGCTCACCCGAAATCCAAGGATGAATGCCATCCGGTCAGTCGGTACCCTGGATGGAGAACTGGAACGACCCTCCGAGGCCTCGAAGCCACCTGTCAAATTACTCTCTGACGGCACTGCACCAACCCCATCTGGGAATGCGAACCTCTTACATCATTTTACGGTGCTTTCTCGACCTCCTCAGAGACAAAATACCGCTTAGGCATCGGGGTCGCTGTCAGCGATTTCGCAAAGCCAGATGAATACCGTCCCTCCCACGTTTTCTCCTCAGTTTGAAATAGGCGCGCCCGCCCGGGTACCCCGAACCTCCGGCACACCCTTTCTTCTCTCAGACGTCCTGCACATGGGTGGTTTGACGCTACAGGTATCTTGGCTGAATAGGATAGGTGGCATCTCAAGCGGCTGGCCGAGGAACAGAACGGTACAAAGTGAGACAGACAGGACGGGAGAGGGAGAGGGGATGTTGGAGAGGAGATGTACCCAGAGAGAGAACGCATAGCACGACGGGATGTTACCCTGAAACGTTTCGAAGATAATTGTGCCGCACTGCGAGAGGACAAGTCATTTGCAAGGACAGTGTGTAACGTTATCGCTTGACGACTCTCAGAACTTTGAAACCCTCTCATTGGTGGCGATCGAGGATCTAAGCGATCCAAAAAAGTGTACTGAAGCACCAAGAGAATCCTTGCCTACACCCTCGGCTAATATAACCCGGCTTGGTCCATCAGAGGAAGGTGACGATATCGCATGAACGTGCGGTCGCGATAGCGAGAAAGACAATTGGGCGACGACGGACATGTTCCAACAACGGTTCGATCCTTGTCTTAGTAGTTTACATTCGTTAAGTTGCAATATTAGCTCTAATTAAGACACTGTCCTCTGATCTTAACCTCCATGTGTGTAGACCTCCACGATCGTTGAGTGAATGTCCCAGCGAGCTCGATCATGGACAGGCTTATCAGAGAGGTGCATGAACTCAAAGAACTACATGTGATGCATTAAATCACCTCGATCAGTGTATCCCATCTTGTGTACCCGAGCGAAAACACAACAACCACGTGGGAAACGTGATCGAAAGTGTACTATTGCCTGTTTCTTGCTGATGCTGATGCACTGTAAGTCTGACAATGTAAGTTCAAGGAAAGGAACGGGCACCGTTATATGGACCCTCCCAAATGAGGTCTGAGTTGGATTGTTCCCTTGTTGCACCTAATGGGACGTGAGCTGTCTGGGCGAGTTCCACCACGACTAGAAAAAGACGCACTGGGCCCCCTTCCAACCTCGCGGCAAAGGGTTGAGATGGATGGTTCCCTTGTTGCGCCTAATAGGATGTGAGCTGTCGTGACGAATTCTACCGTGACGAGAAAAGACATACTACACTCGCTTCCTGTGGATCTGCTGAACTGCGCGAAATGTCTGTGTTTGGATGCTTGGGAACAGCAGCTTTGGCAGGCGATTTACGCTGTAACGTGTGATGAGTCCCTGCGTACAAACTCGACGTACAACAAACCCTTAGTCTTTGAAACGATGTCGCGACCGTTCGCTAAAATGATATATTAGACACCACAACCGATCCTCTAGCAAGGAAAAAGCACTCACCGGCCTACCTCGACCTGCAGCCATCCACGAAGGACCCTCATCCACTCTTGCTAGTGAGTGGGAAGGAGATCGACGGTCGGCAGGCTCGCGCGACTTCCTGGAAAGCCGATCGGGCTTGTGTAAAGTTGGATCCTTGTGGCTCTTCCTCTTTAGCCACTTTTTAAATGTCGAACGGCCCCGAGGTGGCTCAACAGTGTCGTAATTTTCCTGTAGACGTGCCTTTAGACGGGACGTCATTGGTGGGACATCTGATGACGGCGGTGTGGTGTGGGATGGGCCAAACGCCGGTAATTGATCCTCCTGAGAATGGGTAGAAGAGGCTGAGGACGGCGGCTCGAGAAGCATCAATACGGAACCAAGAAATGAATGTGGTGATCACCAACCTCGTCATAATTGAACTCAGGACCCGGCGTGCTTGACGGCACCTCGGCCTAAGCCGTCGCATGTGAGAACCCGCATCGAGGGAGAAAAGAACGAACTCGTACGTCGAGAATATCAATATCGCTATCTTCACTGGCGTCGTGGCCGCTCGAGGTTGAAGGCTGCACATCTTGTTGTGCTTCCTCACGAGTAGATAACTATGTAGTTTGTCAACGTGAGAGACCGTGACGGAATGGGGATTATCTGACATGCCGGGACTATGAATGCAAACATATTACTCACATCAAAAGGACCATACAAGTCTGGTAGAATGTTGCGGAGATGACGAATAACAATTTTCCCGTCACTTCGTCCGGTCGCAAGACGGCTACTGTCTGGAGACACGGAAATAGACCATATACTTTTGCTGTCCTCGATGACAGAGCCAATCCGAGTAAGTGTTGATGTGTCCAGGAACGAGATTGAATGAAAATTATGGAATGCAAGAATAGCAACGAATTTGCCATTGGCAGCGAGAGCGAGAGAGTGTACACTGTTATTGTCACCGTCATGGAGAATCAGCGATTCGGCGAGCTGAGATCCGGTGGAGACATCGAAAGACCTAATTTTGTGGTCGCGGGATGTGGCAAAAATTTGCTGACAATCGATTGACCATGCAAGTGGAGTGACTGCGTTCACTGAGGGCAGGGCAGTCTCGATCTTGATGCGCTCGTCCCCATTGTGACTATTGAAAATGTGGATCGAGCCATCTTCGCAGGCAGTGGCGAAGTATTCGCCATCGGGGGAGAAATTGACTCCATTGACAATATTGTCATGTTGGAGCGGGCCAACGACTCTCTGCCCTGTCGTGATGTCCCAAACGCTTGCTGTGTAGGGACCAGTGATTCCAGTCCCCGTCGCAAACCTGGTCGAGTCCGGGGAGATGTCGACCGCATACACCCAATTTGTGCCCTCCACGCTGATGGCCCTTTCATGCATCCCCGCATCCCATACACTTGCCCCCTCGCGAGTTCCACACACTACCCACTTGTTATCTCTCGACGCAGAAATGGCGTACACATTCATTCCCGTCTGGTTTCCGACCTCTTGACCATCTGCAAGTCGCCATCGTCGAATCCCATCGCTACTCCCACCCAAAAGATGCTTTCCATCAAGCTGAAATGCGACTGCCCACACCGTATCATTATGGCCGGCGTCAAGTATTATCGTTTGGTCTTACCGAATCGTCAGCATTGCTCAATCACTCCCTGGTGTTGTTACTCACCAGTATTCATTGACGACATCCTCAGCGATAAACGTCAAGGGTCAAGGTGTTTCGATTTACTCGTGGTGCGCAAAGTCGCTCTATAAATACGTTTCCATTTTGGTTTGTTCACGCGGGTATTCTCATTCGAATCCTAGCTCGTTGCCAGCGTGGTCTCACCCTAGCACCTGCGAGTGCTCGTCATCTCTCCACTGCAGGACTCGGTTCACGACAGTTGTATACCCTACATTAGACCAACTCACGATGTGCCACGCACAAACCATGTGCGAATTTGAGGATGCTCCCTCCAGAAAAAAGTCCTCTACAAGACAGGAGATGAATGGTATGTCATCGTGTAGCCGCATTAGACCAACTTGCAACATACCGCACTCAAACTCTTCCCCATAAAATGGGAACCGAATGTAAGTATGTGCACCCACTCAAACCACGTCACATTCTCATTGACGATAACAATACCCTCGGACGGGTCAGTAATATGTCCCCCGGTTTACCGTGGGCAGATTATCTCGCAGATATCCGCATGCAAGTCACAGAATTGCCAGAGATTGCTCTCAAGTACTACGCTGAAGTGTTGGAAGCGGCTCCTGCGAACGCGGTATGCACGTCGCGTCATCGAACGCACAACATGATCTAGTGTTTTTGCTACCATTCGAACGGGGACGAAAGTGTCGCATTTCGATATTCCGATGAGCAGGCGAGACCGGCAACCCCGTTCACCCACTGTCGCAGACGTCCAACGCTCGCTCGGGGGGTCATTTGCGCACCATGTAGCCAGTACGCTTCCATCCCTTATGATGTTGGCTGGACAATCGACACTAATGAACTGGCTAGCCTTCTTGCTCGTACCACACAATTCAACATCTACGTCCTGTAAGTGGCAGACCACATCGCCGGCAAGCTCGCGCTGTCGATCAAGCCCAGTGAGCAGGTTGTCGCAGGAAGTTTGAATTGCATTTTTAAGTTCTGTGGTACGTGTTGAGCGACCGTCAGTCTGAAAAAAAGGTTCAAGTGGAATGCACGGGCTGGACGATTCTCTGCATGTGTTGTGCATTGTTCACCAGCGCATTGTGACGCGCGTTCCTCGATCGTCCATAATAATTCACGAGACCCATGAGCGTGGCCTCGGCGTGTATGCACCCAGTAAATTTATCCGAATAATGCTCTGCCAGTGCCTTCAAAACGAACCTTAGCATGACCTGTTATGTCCGGGAACCGCTCATAGAGCTCATCGGAAACTTGGCGTAGGGTCAAGACATTGGTCGGAGAGCAAGGACGCCGATTTCAAGACTTCGGAAGCCTCGGGTCCTTGATGGGACGATACGCTGCGGCGTGCCATGCGACGACCGTCTTCAGATAGCGTATGACTTACTTTCGTCCTCTTCCTGCCGAAGCTCGGCGACGTCATTATCATCTGTACGGTAGCTTATTCAGACCTAATCAGTGGGTAGACACACCAAAAGACCGAGAGGACATGTCATCATCAACTGTGATCCAGAACATGCTCGAATAAATTACACACATTCGCTGGCATAAACGTGGTCGTGATGCTGGCTACCATGTTCGTCTCGGTTAGCAGACTCTTCACGACGTCTGCGTTCCAGACGATAAGATAATACAGCGTGCGGCACCAAGTATTCAGACCACCCATTTTTTTCGGCCCGCTTCCTCTTCTCCTTCTTGGCTGTTCGCCCGCATCGTCCACCTTTCGCAAGATGATTTCCAGGGCCTTGGACCAGGCATGCTTCGTGTCATCGGAAACCTCCCACTCCCTGGACCTTTCTGGACCTTATTCTCGACAAGCCTTGGAACTTGAGTAACCATCCAGGAAGGGGTGACCCACTTGCGAGCCATCACGGAGCGATCCAGATTCCACTCGCGGATCACATCGTACGACCGTTTGCCCCCACACCACCTAACATCCTCGTTGAAACGAACGACAAAGTTCCGGAAACATCGCGAGAGGAAAAAAAAAAATGCTCGAGAGACTCTACTTGACGCTGATACTAGTGGCCTACCCGCATACCGATCGAAGGCGGACAAGGCGACCTACACGTCTGCGATGTGGTCAGTCAATGATTACCCATTCACCACCTCTCCGAACGATCTCTCATCTTTCTTCACCAATTCCAAAGAGATGGTCTCGGACGACGATTTCGCGTGCGGATTCTGAGCGAACGACTTAAAAGTCCGGACTTGGTTCGTGTGAGCTGGTGAGTGCGATGACTTTATTTGCTGTCCTATCGTATTTTGTCACCACCACACGTCAGTAGTAGGGTGGTCAAGTGACGTAGGAAAGGAAGGATATCCTCAAGGGGAGGGGGCTGTTTGGATGGCGATTTATACGTCGAATCCGAGGAGACTCGTGAGGCTTTCTGAGTTCTGCATGGCCAGTGTCGAGATTACGCCACATGAAGAGAATAGTCCCCAAGGGCAGTGCTGTGCTGCAGCGAGTTTCCTCAAGCAAGGTGACTTCATCGTACTACTCCACACGTTTCAAGTCTATGTATGTTATATTTCGTATCAAGAAAGGAGTAAAACGAACACATACAGGATTCCAAAGTCAGTAGTCGTTACATACGTTTAAAATGCGATAAGCAACAAATACCACAACTCCCATGGCTGTTTTTTTTTTCGACGATCCAGAGAACGAGAGTGAGAACGAGAGGAAAGGGTAAGAGTAAGGGGTCGACGAACGACACATGAGCACTTAACCAAGCACATAATCGTACTAGTACAAATGGTATTGCTGGGTAAAAAAAAAAAGATAGAGAGAGGGAAAGCAGCTAAACTACAGACTCGACGTGTACAAAACAACGTGTGTGAGCAAACAACAACAGAAAGCAGAGAAATCTATGGAATGATGGGACTGACGTGATACAAAACTCGAGTTCGAGCGTGTCTGTGACCTGTGCATGTGTGTGCGCGCAAGGAGGGGAGGCGAGAACGTCGGCCGTTCACTCTCCCCCGCCGGCAAGTTCGAGAATGAGACGACAGGCAACGTCCATGAAGACGAACGGAGAGACGACTTCGTCCTCCTTGAGCGCGTGTCCATCCTTGATCGACCGTCCATCGGAGCTCGTCTCGGGCAACAGCGTGTCCGGGTTAGCCATCTCGAATTTCCCAGCACCTGGTTCCACGGATGCCCTGTACGTCTTCTTGTGGTGAAAGTCGACTAAATAATTTATCGAGTCGACCATGTAGAGCTGTAGGTTCATGAGCACCTGTAACGTGCGCGCCAACGTGAGCGTGATTATCATCGTCGTCATCGTATGTATGCACGTACCACCACGTCTTGAACCCTCGCTCGCGTCTCTATGAAATACACACTCGCAGCCGCCCGCAGATCGACGGTGTCGCTTCCGTCGAGTTCCTTGGCACGCTCGATCCTGCTACCGTTCGTGCTCGATCGCTGCCGTTGTGGTGGAATACCACCCAACCCCCCAAGGTTCCGCTTCTCCTTCCACTCCATCCCAAGCGTCTTGAGCGTGCGGTATATCTCCAGCATGACCTCCATTGGTGGCGACCGGCTCCGTATACCAAAGTGCCATTTCGTCCGATGCTGTTTCTTTTCTTTCGCGGCAGGCCACGTACGTTTGGCATTCGCGTACGAAGCGAGGTGATGTTGTTCGGGGAGTTGGTCAGGAAGTGGAAGGGATGAGTTGAGGACCGCAAAGTTGTTGATTTCACCGTCGACAGGTGGCGTCGAGAAATCAAGTCCGTCATCAATGTCGTCGTCGTCATAATCGCCATTGAACTCTGCTTCGAAAGGATTGTCTTCCAAGTCGCCCGTCGGCGAAAGCGTGTTGGGCGACATCGTGTTCCTAGGCTAAGACCCGAACTTGAGCAAAAGAACGATAGTAGCAAAGAGACGATTATGATAGACTGACGTCCATGGCTGCCAACTTGGCATCGCGTTCTTGTTCCTCGAATTCTGCCACTAGACATCGTCAGTTGGGGTCGATACTAGCGCATCACGACGGCACTTACGGTCCCTTCCAGCACGGCGCTTATCGCGCAGTAGCATATAAGCCACCTTGACGGCGTTGCCTTGAACACCGTCGTCCCTCTGTAGACATTCCCAAATGTCCTCCTTGTCCACCCCTTCCATTCTGGATGCAAGCTCGTCGACGACATCCTCCTCAATCCGGCCCAATCCCTCGATGATCTCGAAATCCAACGCCTTTACAGGCGTAACCAACGACGAGAGCGTGCCAAGAACAGGACCAGGAGGTGGTGGAAGAGGCGTGAGGTAACGCTGAAGGTCAGTCGTGTAGAATGGATGATGAGTGATCTCGGGTATGGTTATCCGTTTGACAGGGTCGACCGCAAGCATCGCGTTGATCAGTCCTCTCGCATCAGCACCAAGATAGCTCGGCATATGATAGCTTCCCTCTATACACAAAGAAACCACTTTCGATGAGCAACCGTATGGGAACAAACGGGGGAAAAAAGCGAACGCACGACTGATTTTTGTAAAGAGGGTCTGAACGTCGTCGTCCTCGAATGGAAGTCTTCCACACAGCATGACATAAAGAATAACTCCACAGCTCCATACGTCGATCTCCGGACCTGTGTAAAGACCACCCCGGATGACCTCCGGAGCGGCATAATTTGGACTGCCACAACTCGTCTTTAGAAAATCCCCATCCTTGATCTCGTTCGAGAGCCCAAAATCGGCAATCTTGACGTTGAGGTCGTCATCGAGGAGGACGTTCTCCGGTTTTAAATCTCGATGGACGATCTTCAATTTGTGGCTGTACTCGATACCGGATATGAGTTGTTGGAAGAATTTTCGAGCGCGTGGCTCCGGCATGCGACCGTTATTGACGATGTAGTTAAAGAGCTCGCCCCCGGCGTATTCCAGAACGATTATGATATCTGTAGGGGTGGATATAACTTCATATCTAACAAGTCGTGTCGTGTCACAATCGCTGCGCTGATGCTAGGTTATACGGATGTGTTACATACAGTTTGATGATATGTGGATGTCGAAGGGTACGCATGTACTCGACCTCGCGCTGGACCCGGGTCTTGGTTTTCGTCATGTGGATGACCGCCTTGGAAATGTACTTCATGGCTACCCTTTGGCCAGTGATGGTATGCGTTGCCACTGACAAGATGGAAAAAAAAAAGGTGGGAAGGGTATCAACCGGGAACGAAGGGCGATCGCCATCAGGCTAGGGAGGGACGTACTCTTGACTTTTCCAAAGGTACCCTCGGCGATGTCGCCGATGACGGTGTACTCCCCGAGCTTTGAAGCGGGGAATAACATGGGCTTGTCACTCATCTGAAAGAGCGGTGAAAGATGTCGTTGTCGTCGTTCGTTGTCGTTGTCGTTCTCTCGCCAGTCGCTGGTCCTCCCGCTCGAGCTGTGCTGAAAAAAGACTTGTTGTGGTCTTGGCCGATGGAAATGGAGTTACGTACGCATCTGGGGTCCCATCTCCCAAACTCTGTGGCCCCCACACACTGGGTCACGTGCGCTTGAGGCGTGCAATGCAGGGAGAAAACAGGCTGAGAAAGATCTCGCGTTCAGAAATTCTCTCACATCCCCGTATCTTGGGCCCAAGTTGTTCAGATAAAGCAAAACTTCTTTTCACCTTTTGTTCCTATAGTTTGCTTTAGTTTATTCGTTTTTTTGAGTTGGGAAGCCTTTCATAAAGTCTAACCTAGAGGGGATTCATTTTAACGTTGTTTATACAAACTATATCACGTTTATCTCTCCCGAGCCTAACCAACTTGCTTTGGACCAGGGCTCCGTGGAGTTACTTGGCCCTCTAAATTAAAAGTACACATTACTTTGACGACATCAAGAGGGACTTCGGAGACCTTGGATATTCGACCTGTCCCTGTTTGTGTGATGACAAAGAGGGCACAAACCAACTCGATTCAACCCTCCGTCGTTTACCCACACACGAACAAGGAAAAATACAATTCGGGAGAACCACCATTGATACTCTGACAGATCTCGCATTAGCCAGAGTGCCGAAATATCAAAAAAACAAACGCTGATAATTTCACTTGAGCATAACCCACGCAAACGTCACCGAACGCCACCGCCACCTGTCGCAACCGTGTCCAGTTTCTGAACAATATTCGAAGAAAACGCCGTCCACCCCACTCATACGCCACAAGTCTACAACGGCTCCACGAAATGCGCCGCGCCCAAAGCGTTCGCACCTACCCCCGCACATCCCTCAACCTCAGCACCGACACAACAGACCTTAGCATCGTCCGTGAAACCGACGAACCCACCACCGTCGAAGACAGCCTCCGTAAACAACTCCTCGAAAAAGACAGAGAAAACGACAAGGTAGCGTTGTGCGTGGCCGCATCCCTTGAATGATGCTCACCTCCATCAGCTCCAACTTACCATCCTCTCTCTCCAAACTCAACTCGCCTCCCGTCCCCCCCTCGAAACGATCCAATCTCTCGAAAAAGAATACAAAAACCTAGACCTCATCCTCCAAGGAACCCAACGCGAAAACGAACGTTGCATGGCCGAACTAGAACGCGTACGTACGAGAGAAAGGTTGCTCGAACAGGCACTGGCAAAATTGGCCGGCGAGAATTGGCAGGTGGGTGGTGTTTCTTTATGTGGGGAGAGATTCAACGCTGATGGCTTTTTTAAGACGGTTTTGGATATTGGACCTCCGTCGGCGACGTTTGTAGCGCGTGCGATGGGGACGTCCCTCTTGAATCGGGCTATGGCGACACCCCCGCCGCCGTCTGGAGTTTCCGATTCGCCTCCTGCCGCGTCACAGGCTTCCGTCGAGGCCACGCTGTCTCAAATGGAGCAAATTCGTCTGCTGGTGCTCGGGATGGAACAGCGCATGCAGGAACGCGAGGAAAAGTTGACGAAAACGATTGAACACGCCGAGGCGCAAGAAGTGAAATATAAGGCGTTGGGAAAGGAAGTGTTACCCACCAAGGCAGCAGCATAGAATGATTGCAGAGGAACTTTCAGAGGTTGTATCCATGTTCACGCATTCTCCTCGTCACCATCTTGTATTCTACGACATCTATACCCCCCTATATGTACACCCGGATAAGCCAGCACGACGAACAATTCTCATGTAATGTAACACAGCGGCAATAAATTGCAACGTACACAAATGACAGTGGGTGGTAAAGTAAATGTATGATGGACATGCAGAGTTCTAGTGGTAGCTGGACTTGACGCGATGCAAATGACAGGTTGGCAGGATAACTGGAAATTCTAGCGAAACTCGAAAATCGGGTAAACATGAAGCGCACTTCAGCGTTTTGAGCCCTGCGTGAAAGAGGGCGATGCGAAACAAAGAACGTCGAGCTGATGGCGCATTATAAATAGTAGAAGAAGACGCGCACGTTGGATCGGTGCAAATAAGCATGAATCAAATAACAAATGATGGTTGAGAGTTCGATGCGAAGATTGTTCTCTGGTGCAATGCGGAATACAAGGTCGGTGCGGCGGAGACGTAGTACAGCGTAGAATCGAAGTAGGATATTTGCGTATTTCAATCATCGTAAAGAATGCGGTTGTGAAATTGCTTGATCGAATATGGTGGGTGCTATCGCACCGAAGCTTGCAAGATCGTTGCGGAAGATGGTTCGGCCCAGCGTAGTGCGTAAATTATTGTACGGTTTTCCAATGTGGGGCGGACTCTAGGGGGTTCAGACGACAGATGAAGTTGCAAGAAATGCCATGAACCAAGATGGTTGATGCCGGAATCGAAGGTCATGGGTAGCTCAATACCCATAATAGGCGCGCTTGTAGGGTCGTTCAGTCACAATAACTTCAAGGGCAAACCAGATAATTGGGACGAACCATTCTGTCGCTGCGTGAACAGTCAGACTGCGGTGCAAACACTCAAAAAAGAGACGTACAACAGCCAAATAACCTTTGATCCTGTCTTGCATCCACGGAGCGTCACGATATGGCCCCTAATACACTCGTAGAGCATCGTACGTTGATCCTTGTCCGCCTGGAATACATGGAAGGACTGCCGCGGTCTCAGTGACGCAAAACATCTTACCTGGGGCAGCACATTCGCAATGAGTTGGCTACCTGTAACGGACAAGGCGAGGTCGACAATCATCGCACGACGACCACTGGGAGGTGACATCAGCGTGGCATTCAAGAGGGTCGGGGACCGCTGACCCTTTCGCCGGTTCACACATCCTCTTCACGATCCTTGTAAGCGTCTCCGGACCTGTTTCCTTGAACGCCTTGGTGACCGACTTGAATCCCTGCTCATTGGTCGCATAGTCGAGCAAGTCAGCGACCAAGTGATCAAGACACATCTGACGGTGTTTGGATGATCCGTGTTCCAAGACTAATGTGCATTCGTCAGCGCTCAGTGCGTCGTTAGCCGTTGAAGCGTACTGTGTTGGATGCAGTATGATCCCCATTGGTTTTTAGCGATTTCGCCGAAGACAACCGATCCCTGATTCAACAATTCATCAATAATGCCATCTTTGGCAGATTCCTCGAGGTTCTCAAACGCGTGCTGCGGATAACTGAATACCAGCTAGGCGACCGTGTCAACGATGAACGTCACCTGAACAACGAGGGACCCAGTCTCGTGGCATGCAAGCGAGGCCCACTTGCCCTTGAGTGATTTGTTGACACTTGGAGGTAAAACTCTGAGCTCATACGCGAGCTTAAAAGCGGGAATTAACAACTCACTAAGCGAAAATCGGTGGCGCAGGAGGAGTCCAACTTAATTCCATGATCTGGGTGAATGTCACTCGTCACGACTTGGAATGGGACGCTAGCGACAGGGACACACCTTGCTCCAAACATGAGACGCATGCTTGTTTACCAGCGTCAAAGCCGGATCGCCTAGAAGAAGCTCCGACACGATCAGCAACCTAATATCTTCTTCACAATCAAGGGCCTTCTGGAGGACGTGACATCCGTAACAATTGGTTGCAAGTTCGACCACTCGGCCTCTGTGCAAAATTTTTTTCTTCTTTCAGTACGTGAGAAGCAACGAAAAGCGGGGGTCGAACAAACCTCATACAACCCACGATCTTACGCCGCTCTTCCGCAGTCGCAGCAGCCTCTAGACATCTCTGAACAGCCCAGTTCCCAAACCTATGTGAGTATGTACCATCAAATCAGAAATGCCGATATATCGTAATAAGTGATGATAATAAAGAGTACCGATGAGACATCATCTCGAAGCCGCGGGCACATATGGCATCTATGATCTTATGCCGCTCTTCCAAGTCCGCGACTTTGAGCTTCTGTTGCAGAAAAATCGAGGCCTGCTGATCTGAGGACTTGATAATACGTGCTACGAAAACATGGTAAGGCGGAGACGAGGAGGGGTGAAGGAGCGACAAAAAGTTGATGGGCTGCGTGAATAAAAGGACGCATGCTATTAGTCGATATCTATTTAGAATTAATGAAAGATGTCGTGCCTCGTGAGAATGCGCTCCCGCAGACCCCTGACGTGCAAACGCATTTTGAGAGGGAGACATCCTCAAGGGGTCCTCGCCCGCTAGACCAATCGAGAAATCACTCATAGGCTTTTCCTCCGCCCTCCGCCACTCCGGCGGCTGGTGCTGGTGGCGCCAAGTGGCAGACGAGACACTGGACAGATCTGGTCGGCGGACAAGTTGGGGGAAGGCGCTGTCGTACAGAGGCTGATTGCCGAGCATGGGAGAGGTACTCTCCAGGTATTGATCAAAGAATGGAAAGCCACCCGAAGACAGCGTACACGTCGCCGGAGGCTCCAAAAGACGGGACTGAGGGATATTAACAGCAGATAAAAAGTCGCGTGCCTTCAGGGGAGAGCCAGGATCGAACAAAAGAGAGGACGGCGATACATTGGAAGCTACGGACGGTAATTCGTAGGGGGGAGTGACCTTCAAGTCAAATGAGGTCTTTGCAGGGGACAAATCTGTGGGAGTTAAAAGTGCAGATGTCGTCGAACTCGGGGACACATCGGGGGAGCCGGACAAGTTCGCGGTCTCGCCATTCAAGACCCGCGCAGGCTGCTGGGCGCACGGCGCGGGAGAGTTGAGATTGAGCGCGCGCAAGAGCTGCTCAACGTGCTATACAACCACCGAGGTGAGTATATGCGCTGAATATACCACGAAATCAAACGTGCATCGTCGTCAAACCCGGGACTCTGTCTTTTCCTCCCATCTCCGATGGCGCCAATGTCCTTTTTGCGGGGTGGGCTGACGAGTCCGACTGGACCGAAGACGTCTTCACTGCCAAAGGTCGGATTGAAGCCTCGGAGCCCCCTTTGCGGACGAAAGGCCGCTTTTTCTACATCACGCGGAAACGTATCAATGGCATTAGGCCAGGTAGAATCCAACTGCTGGGGCTGCGGGGCCCAAATCGAGGCAGCCGTTGTCCTCGATCGGGGAGGACGATAATCGTCGGCAAAAGGAAGGAAAGACTGCGCGTTCGGGGTGGGCTGCATGATCGCTGGGGGGGAGACAAAAGAGAGGATGGTGCGTGGGGTAAAGAAAGAGGGAAATCACGACCGAGAGGTCTTTTATATGGATTTTCGAGTGCGCTGACGGCCCGTCCGATGTGACGATCCCCCAGCACAGACAGTCACATTCCTTTTTAGGGGAAGATTTGACCTAATTTGGAAGGCTTCTTTGCACCCTCCAACCCGCCCTGTCCGTGTATGACAGGCCCTTGTGTTCGATGGGTTGCCGCCAGTTCGACTATCAGATATACCCACCATCTTATCACAGACAACGCACGCGTATCCATCCCATCCTTGTGCGATCCCGCGCGACTCTGATGCATTCGCTGCGCTTCCGAGAAGAGGGCCAGGGCGATGCTGAATGCCATCCTCGACTCGTCACAATGTCACGATTGGGGCCTAGGATCCGCGGTAGAGATCGAATAAGCACCAAACGCGTGAACGCCCACCAAGCATTGAGCGGTGTGTATTTCATCTCTGCTGCCTTGCAAACGAACCACACGAGACCGGCACGCAACGAGTTGGATGCCCGCTGTCCTCAAAAGGGAGAACACAAATAAATTTTTCGTGCAGCGTCGCCCGGAGTGGCAGTGGCCTCCATTCTGCATCAACGCCGTTTACTTGAGTGTGACAAAGTATGAACTGGAGATTCCGCAAAGTCTCATAGAACGCGAAAGGGACTGTACCTAGACAGCGAGATGAACGCGAAGCTACCACTGCCATGATAAGACAAACGCAGATGCAGGGCTGTGGGCTCTCGAAAGATAGGTTGCAGGACATAGAACCCAGCCCACCGGATGCCCTCGACATGTCTTAATTAGTCCCTGCTAAACAATGGGTTCCCTACTCGGCATGACTGCAGAAACGGGTCCGAAAACCGCGGGAATCTGAACGAAATACGATTTAAGCTGGGGCGCAACTTGGCAATCTGGTAACGGACGGCGATCAGCTGTCTGTACCTCTCTGCGTGTCACTCACACAAGGGGGTGGCGTAGAAAGTCCAGGCGTCTACTGCGATTACATTGATAGACCAGGTTTCCCACCAACGGGGGCGCCAACAATCATGAGCTTCAGTACGTCAATACGCGTATCGGTGAAGAAGGGAGGGTGAGGGTACTCGCGGAAATGAACGCATGTCGCTAACCTATGTGATCAAGGGTGATGTTATACGCGAGAGAAGATTCTATCGCGATGAGTCCTGACTAACACTGGACACAAAGCGGTGCGACCGGTTCATTCCACAAAACGGATATTGACTCGCAGAAGTACTCGGCACTTGCAAACCGTCACCGACACACATGGTCACGGAGTGTGGGAGAACGCACAAACGTTCTCGACTACTGTTGAGGTTCTGAGGCGAGGGTAGCCGGTCTGAGCAACCCTTGTTGAAATCGATGCTGATAGGATGTAAGAGGAAAGGCTCCCACGGGACGCTGGAGAAGGACCTCTTTCAAACTGCACAGAGTCAGTGAAACAGGGCATGATGACACGAGAGGGGCGGATCAATGGTTGTGAGGCATACAAGATCACGTGCAATTTTGGCCGTGGGGCTCCAGTGTACACACTAGCGACGAGATTGAGGGCGGCGTTTGTCCGACGGAGTGGGGGTGGGAGGAGAAATGTTATGTTAGAGAGCCGTGCTGATCGAAAATGATCCGGTGGTACGACATATGAGTGTAGAGATAACATGTAAAATGGGGTAGGAGTACCGTCATGCGTAAAGGCAATGCAGGATGAGAGCCAAGAATTTGATCAAGTGGCCATGGGCGTGCGATGAAGAGGATAGATATGGGCAAGAGGGCCCACCTCTCGTATATGGACTAAGTGAAGGTTATGACTGAATGAGAAGAAGCGTCACCGTTGAGACACGACCCATCGGGAGGGGCAGTTGACTGCGCAAGCGAAGAGTGAGCCGATTTGGAACGAGTTCTGTGGCGGAGGAGAGTTTAGTTGGCAGATGGAGCGGGCGGGGGTAAGCCGAATTGACGGCGCGGAAAGATCCCACACGAAAACAGCAACGCCAATCATCTGACGCGCGGCTGCCGTCGAGTGCACCGGCGATAAGACTAACGAGACTCCGTCAGCAAGGGGCTTAGCCTCAAGTGAGGGACAGAGGTAGGGTACCAAGGGGACGGCTCTGGACGAGATCGGGAAACAAAAGGAGAAACCGGCGGGGCCGGTGAATTGATGATTCCACGGGTGAGAGGCGATGTGAAGGGGCGGAGTTGAAGCAAAACGGAGATTTGAAACGGCGTTTATGACCACGATACTGCCCGACCTGGAATTGTGGACGTTGAGTGGGAGGATTTACCGTAACCCTTGCTCGGCGGTGATCATACGTATGTCTTACCAAACACAACAACTATATCAAAAACTCGTCCGCTCTTCCCTCTCTTCCTCCCCCCACCATGTCATCTCCCATCCTCCGTCTCCCGCTCGAACTCCTCGAGAAGATCGTCCTCGACCTCCGCGATGATCCCACATCACCTCCCTCCCCCTTCCTCCCTCTCCTCCTCACCTCAAAGCACTTTTACACCTCCCTTAGCTTCAAGTCGAACAACCATCTCTACGCCCGCATGTTCCGCATCTGCTTCGATGAATCCGCCCCCGCTCGTCGTCTTGGCGATCTCAACGCAGCCGGCCTTTGTATCCAGCTACGCGCCAACTATGACGCTCTCAAGTGTATCCGCCGTCGCGACATCCGTGCAGACAACATCGTCCAGACCTTCTGGACGTGTTTTTCGATGATGATGGAGAACGACGGCAAGAACCGCTGCCAGCTCGATGCAGCCGGTCTCCCAGACTTCGTCGACAGCTTCGTCCGCGAACGCCTCTACGAAAACAGTCTCGACGGTTGGCCGGCCGAGAACGAGATCAACTCCCTCGCCATCTGGTTACTGTGGTTCACCACCACCGAAGGTGCGTTTACGTTCTCCTTGTCCTCACCCAATCCAAACACCCTCGCTAGAGCGTCTCAGCACCGAGACACCCGCACAACGCGCGCAGATGACCAGACTCATCTTGCCCTACGTCCTCATGCCCGTTCGCGTAAGTTTCTCTCCCCCATACGAGCTTCCCTTGACCTCATCATTTACCAGTACGCGGCATACTTCGCTCCACACATCCACTACACCCTCCCCCTCCCACGCAACCTTCCTCAACTCCCCCATTCCTTCCTCACCGTCCATGGTCCCTACCCACAGTACCGCAATGACTTTTCACGCACCATGCCGCTCTACCAGGTCAACAGCATCCAACTCGCCGTTCCCCTTGCCTCCGTGGCAGCGAAGCTCATCTACTTCTCCCACCGCGAAGTCTTTCCCGTCGGCATCCCTCCCCACCTCCCGAGATCGCGCGTTCACGCATTCCAGCTTGGCCTCAACATGGTGGGCCCGACACAAGAGGACGTACAAGAACTCAACGAGCACAAGGTCGCAAAGTTCGTGCCCAAATCGACTTGGGAATGGTGGAACGAGATCAAGGACTGCGACAGCATCGGACCAGTGGCCCTCTCCAAGCTCGCTCCGAGTACGCGATGGGACGACGACTGGAACCGCCTCGCAGACTGCAACTCCGTCTTTACTCCCGTTTCTCTCAATCGCACCCACTATACCCCGGGTCTCCTCAGCGGTCTTTGGCAAGGTCGGATGCTGGTGCGTATCGTCGACGCCTTCTAGCTTCTCATGTAATCTCACGAACTCTTTTTAGTACCCTGACGATGCCCCCTACGGAAATATCATGCAAACACCCCAGATTCCCCAAACGTTCAGCGAGCAGTCCATTGGCCTCACTGCCGCACCCGTCTTCATGCGTCTTCGCGAATACCACTGCATGGACGTCGAATCAAACCAGCCTGTCCCTTCAGGCGGCATTCAAAACGCATGGTTCAACAGCTCGACCCGATTCCAGGAGGTTACGGTGCGTATCCCAGCCGTATGACGAGATGACGTTGGATTGAGCGTACCATGACATCTCATTTAGCACGGCCTTGCTATTACGTGTCAGGAGAGGTCCTCATCTTATGATGAATACGTCGTTGGGGGACCTGACTTACACGATGAAAGCAAGTGTCGTGGATGCCAATACCGTGGAACGTCGGAGATGATCTTTCGCGAGGATGATGTACGGTATCTCGGAGTCCTTGACGAGGTCTTGGCGGACGAGGGTATGGAAGACGTCGAGGACGACGAAGATGATGTGATGGACAACGATCCGAGCGACGCGGATGTGGACATGGCACCGAGCGATGGGAACGAGCTCGTGATCACACGGAACTGCGATGGTATCCTCGATATTATCCTCGTTGGTGAGGTGCGTTCGTCTCACGCTCCGTTTTTTACGTGCTCGTTCTCATTCGCCACGATTCCATCCTCACTTCCAGACGGACCTTCGGCACGGTCAGGCCTGGCACCACTACAAATTCTATGGTCGTGTTCGCGAATGGGATGGACTCGTTGCGCTTATCCGCGTTCCTGTGAGTTCTGATTCTGTTCTCCGTTCCCGTTTCGAAGCGAAGCGAAGGAACTAGAAAAGGGGGACTTGTTTCATATCTGACCTCGGTTCGTCTCAGACCCATCCCGCAAGCGCAACACTTGGCGTTTGGATCTTCACGGGCTACGTCGTGGGGGGCCAGAACTTTGTCGGAAACTGGCGAACGGCAACGCATCCTGGCGAGCCGGTGACGTTTGAATCTGCCTTTGCCATGTCCAAGCGTGAATGACTTGCACTAATCTGACGGTTTCTTCAACCACCACACAACATCATACCCTTTTCTGGACTGGGTTTACATTTTTACTCCTTGGGCGACCGCCGCTTTCGCATCTTGCGTTTTGATCTGTACCATACATACATAATACATACCCGACCCGTGGTGATCACCGCATCATCTATCACGCGCAGTAGCATGTATACATCTACCGTAGATCTCCGTCCACTGCATCTTCGTCTTCCATTTTCATCCTCTTTTTTCGTGTTGTATCTCGTTTCATCGTGTCATTTTTTTGTTCCCGCATATGCATCGACATGCTTCTCGCTTCACAGCAACATTAGTCATCCCCATCGCCCATCACCTCCTTGCATGTATGCTATCCTGCCCTAATCCTGTAGTCACTGATGGATTTAGTTTTGTGTTACATGTTTTTTGTCGATCTTGTTGCATTCGTACTTTTTTTTCGCATCTCTCATCACCTTTTGCATACATACAAAATACGCATCACTAGGTTAGGTTCAAATTACGTTGCGGTTCTCATGCGTGCACACGCACACGCACACGCATCCTTTTTCCCGTTTTTACGCAGAGACAAACTTAATGCTTGCCTTGGCATCTGTCTCATCACATCGTATCCCATGGCTATGATGGTTCTCGTCCAGAGTCGGCCACGTTTGACGGGTGACAGGCAACGGGCGTTGACTTGCGAGTTCGCCGTTTCACCGCCCCCGTGCCATGTGATGCAAAAAGTTTATCGTGGTCGACAAGCGGAATCCGTTCTCAAGATCTCATTCGTGTGTACAGGACTTTTTTTTTTTAATCCTCTTTTATCTTCTTTTTCCATTTTCTTTTTGGGAATGACAGCGGGGATCAATCGAGGTTTGTCGCACAGTGCACAGGACACGACAGAGTTCCGACCTCGTTCTTAGGAATCAGGAGGTTCGAGTTAGTAATCGATTTCGAGACGGCGGCGATGACGCAGATCCGAGATATCATGATCATACCTGATGATCCCAAAGACTCGGGGCGAGGACGAGGAACAGGGACGGAGTCTCCGACCGCTCACCCCGACCTGGATCTGGATCCTGACAGGGACTCGGAGGACGCATCGTCGTCGTCGTCGTCGTCGGTCGTCAAGATCATCGCTGGGAAACTGTTCGATCCGTATACGTTGACGTTGTTGGAGAACCAGACGATCAGGGTGTGCAGGGCGACGGGACGCGTGCTCGACGTGTCGCCCTGTGCTCGTCCACTAGGTACGCCAAGTCCCGGATTGTCGGGTCTGGACGATTCGGACGTGGGCGAGGAGGTGATCGATTTGAGCGGGTTGACGGTCTTGCCTGGTTTCGTCGATGCGCATGTCCATTGTGAGTCGCGTTTTCTTTTTCGTCGTCCCCTTCACCCCTCCTAACATAGTGCTGTTGCGGACAGTCTTTCTCCACCCGTACTCGGAGACGTCCTGGGAGGACCAACTGACCAAAGAATCCCTCGCGGAGCGCACGATCCGAGCGACCGTGCATGCAAAGCGGACCCTCTTGGCGGGGTTCACCACCGTGCGGTACGCCGTCTGCCCCACATATCACGTACAACTGTCTTCGACCACCCATTTTTGGCCTCGCTTATCATTATCGTATCGATGTCCCGACCCTGTCGTCCTTCTCTCCTCTTTCTGACTTGAGTTCACCCCCCTTTTTCTTCCTTCTTCCTCCCCCTCTTTCGCCCCCCATTCGCTCAACACACGTGTATATACAGTGACCTAGGGACGGAAGGGGCAGGTGACGCTGACATCGCTCTCCGCAAATGCCTATCTCGCACAAGCGCGGGCACGAATGCCCTCATCCCCGGCCCGAGGTATTTTTGTGTCTCCCGAACGATCGTACCCACAGGCAGCTACGGTACGTCCCATCGTCCCATTTTCTATTTCCATATCCCTTGTCCCCATTCGTATCCGCCGTTGGCTTCTGCTTCTTTTACTTCTGTTTCTTCCCTTTTTTTTTTTTTTGATCTTCTCGCTTCTTCCCTCCCCCCTCTTTTTTTACTCTCTCCCCCCACTCGTGCTTTCTTCCTCTCTATTTCCCCCTTATCATCACAAAGTCCGCTGATGGGCTGAGTCGAAATACGGAGGTTGATTATGGATGTTAGATGCGGATAAGGCAATGATAACGCGGGAGATGCTGATCGGTTTAATTGTACAGGGCCCAAAGGTACTATCCATGTCAATAAAGAAGGCATAGATGGGATCACAGGTGCCGAGGTGGCAGACGGACGCGACGACTGTATCAAGGCCGTCCGTCGGCAAATCGGCGCGGGTGTAGATTGGATAAAGGTACGTCTCTGTATGCGTGTGTGTGCGTGTGTATGCAGGCGTTTACGAGTGGTCCAAATTATTTCTATTCGTGGGTCGTTGCACGTCTATTCGTTTTGTGTGTTCATTCCCTTTGTTCATTGGTGCGTGCACGCCATGGGGTCGGGGCTTCGTTTTGATACACGTTCCCCACTACTCCTCCCTTCTCGTTCGTCTCACCGCGGAATTCCTGTCGAATGATAATAATGACGGTCTGGATCCTGGATCCTGGGTCTTGGGCTCCCTTTTTTTTTGCAAATCGGGTGGAATAGATTTATGCAGGTTAGTGGGTCGAACTGAATGATGGTTGTTTTTATTCGTGACGTCCTGTCATCCTCGTTGTCGACGCCTTGTCGATAATGGGGGTCTAGACTGTCGTTCATTTCCGCTCACATTTGTTTTTATTTTGTCGACTTCTCCTTCTCTCGAGATTGATGGGGCTTTCATTTGAATGTAGATTACCGTGTCCGATCAAGGATTGGGGGCGTCTCCGCGGAGACGGGACGGGCATCGATGAATACGTTTAGCGAGGAGGAGTTGAGGGCGTTGGTGGAGAGTGCACACATGTATGGGGTCAAGGTGGCAGCGCATGCGACGAACGGGGAGACGATTGCGAAACTGGTGGCGTTGGGTGTGGATTCGATCGAACACGGCTATGATATTCTCTCTCGGTCGTCTATCGACTCTGATACCGACGCCAACACCGACGAACGCCGAATCCTACGTGCACTCGCGCAGTCCAAGACTACATGGGTACCTACGCTCGCGGCATACTATACTCTCTCCCAAGGATCGGGTGATATGGGTCCGTGGGCGCGTGCAGCCGCAGCGTTCAAAGCGGCGCTCGAGGAGGGCATGGAGAATATCGCGTGTGGCGGGGACACGGGTGTATTTACACATGGTGCGAACGCGCTCGAGATGGTGTTGATGGTGCGTTTAGGTGCAGATTGGCGCAAGGTGTTGAGATGGGGTACGCTTGGTGGGTGGGAGTGTGTGCGATCGATGGGGTGGGAGGGGCGACGAGGGGCAGGGAGACTGGCGCGGGCGGAAGCGGAGACGGGGTGGGACGGGGACAATGATGTCCCGTTTGGAGCGATCCGACGGGGGTTCGCTGCGGATGTGATTGCGACGTGTGGGGATGTTGCGGGGGATTTCGAAGGCGCGGTGTCCGCGGAGGGTATTCGGTTTGTGATGAAAGCGGGACGGGTGTATAAGCGTGACGGGAGGGCGGTTGAGTAAAAGATTTGTGTGGTGTCGACATTTTACTTTGATAAGGTCGGTCATTGTTTATTCGGGGGGGATGGTGATTGACTGTCATGTAGCCTGCCACATCCTTTGACTCGTCTCGCCAAACTCACGCTCGGTGGGTGGGATCGTGCCGTGTCTGGTCAAATATCTTTTTCCTTTCATTTGATGGTGTTACGTTTGGTACTGTCATCGTATATATCCCGTTGATGTGGGTAGGCGGCGTTCCAACCCTTGAGGGATGTCATTACGAGCGACCCACAACGCGAGCCCAGTTGAACGACGACACTTGCCTAATGTGGTACGCGCGTAGAACATGCGCGGGAACGAGTTAGTCATCGGGTGTACAGCAATTTTATTTTCCTCGTGGATCCTTTTATCCCTTCTCACCATGCCAATTCACCTTTGAATGCCTTTTCTCGATCAAGTTCTGAGTATCATCCCATGAAAAGAACACACGCCCCTCCTTTTATGTTCTTGTGACCATCGTTCTATCCACCTTGCATTCTTCGTGCAACGGACCGTGACGACAAACCCACCAACAAGTCAGGGCCCTTCGTTTTTTGAATTCCTCCTACACGAAGGGCTCGTTACGTTCGTGGAACATCAATCGGGACCGCGTCCGGCTTCGCTGTGAGGTATCGTTTTGATACTGAACAGGTCGTACGGGTCGGCGCGTGTCGTTTTTTTTTCGGGTCTCTAATAGAGTAGAGGTCGGCGGATTCGCCGAACTCGTAGTTTTGGGACAGACATTTTT
>QFEM01012599.1:0-16148 GCA_003316205.1 Boletus bicolor
GGAAAGGGAATGTTCCAGAAGGTTAGTAATATGATGTCATGATGACGTCGTAGTGACGTCACTGATGGAATGTTCTGGAATGATCTTGATAAGATAAGATGAGATAAGATAAGATAAAACGGTTGGTGAAAGAAATGAATGAAAATTGAAAGAGATATCGCGTGTCGTTTCAATCTGACTTTGAAATGCAGGCTGTGGCCGCAAGGGAGCCAAGCCACATGGATTCGTTGGACAAAAAAGGCAGGAAGTGTATTGCTAAGCGAGAGAGACGACGAAAGCGTCAGTTAGGGGGCTCAGCCGACAGAGGCAGCACAAGCGGCACAAGCGAAAAAAGCGTCAGATGAAAGGTCACAAGGTGACTCTCACGCCCCGTTCTCCGCTAAGTTTTAGATACATTAGCAGCATCGAGCCGAGTAACTAACCGTACGAAAGAGAGAAGGTGTACACTATCAAAGAACATTTACACTTCTTGACTGTTGAGGCTTTGTTTCTTGGACTTGGCCGGAAGAAGCTGAAGAGATGGTGGGTAAGCGGTCCACCTAACCAGAGAGAACTTACTGCTGGGTTAATGAACGGCACAACACCTCCCTCGGAGATGATAACATTGCCAAGCAACTTGCTCAGCCTGAAAGAGATATTAGCGATAGAAAAATCACTCAGCCCGTGTGACTCACTCTTCGTCATTACGAATAGCCAATTGGAGATGTCGCGGGTTGATGCGACGCTTCTTGTTATCGCGAGCAGCGTTGCCTGCGAGTTCGAGAATTTCTGCGGACAGATACTCGAGCACGGCCGCAAGATATACTACAAGCGGTTCGCAAGTCAGAAGACGGAAGATGGAACAGGAAGGATAGCAACCTGGTGCACCAGTGCCAATACGGCGGCCGAGGGCAGATTTCCTCAGCATGCGATGGATACGGCTGACAGGGAACTGAAGGCCAGCTCTCTGAGAGCGCGAATGGCCTTTACTGCCAATGGCACCCCTGTCTTTTGCGCCGAACTTTGCACCTTTACCACCAGCTTTTGCAGGCATGTTGATCGGGGTTGTTGAATGGGACCCGTCTTTCGCGTCGACGCGGATTTTATACCCCCGCACGCGCCAACTGAGACGCGTCGTGACGCGACATGGACAAACAAACGTAAACATCACGTGCGCGGTATATTAGGGGCCGCGCTTAGATGCAACTCTGTCATCGACGTCCATCGTAGCAACCGCTATCGCTGCGGAGGATATCCAAAGCACAATGGCCCCAAAACCTGCCTCCACCACCGGCGGAAAAGCTCCCGCGTCTGGAACTGCGTCCAAGCAGCCCGCCAAAACCGTAGAGGGTGCAAAGGGTGCAAAGAAGACTGCAAAGACCGCCGCACCACCGACCACTGGCGAGGAGAAGAAGAAGCGTCGAAAGGTTCGCAAGGAGACCTATTCGTCCTATATCTACAAAGGTGCGTTCCTTGTTAGCCGGATGCTGTGTTTACTTGATTGCGATTTCCAGTTCTCAAGCAAGTCCACCCCGACACTGGTATCTCGAACAAGGCCATGGCCATCTTGAATTCCTTTGTAAATGACATTTTTGAGCGTATCGCTACTGAGGCATCCAGTATGCATGTTCACCGTCGTCGTGTTTCGTGTCTCATTTGACCTCATAGAACTCGCTGCTTACTCGAAAAAGTCGACCATCTCTTCCCGTGAGATTCAGACAGCTGTACGTCTGATCCTCCCGGGTGAGCTCGCCAAACATGCGATCTCGGAAGGCACGAAGTCTGTTACCAAAGTTGGTAGTCGTCACTTGCCAGTGCACTTGTTTACTCACAGATGTTCTAGTTTTCCAGTTCGGCCGCAAAGTGATGCATGAAAGAATGGAATCGTGTCGCCTTTGTACATGTATCGTTAGCCAGCATTTCCCACCGGGAGTCTGTTCAGTCTATGTACCATGATACATTATACGTCAATTATGTTTTAGTCGAATACTTATTTAATATCGGAACATCTCGTGGCCGATCGTGCCTTGCATGTTTCTTGTTTGAAGGCTTCCACCATCTTTTGAAAGCTGGAGGCCCATCGGCATGTGTACACCCATAGTGTTTCTCCGTTACTTGATGGGCTTCGTTTATCCGTTTATACTGCCCAGCGGTTGGAACGGCCCGGTTCTCCCGCGCAGAGGGCCTGTTGAGCCTAGATCCTCAGAGGCTGGCGCCGACTATAAGGGGGACTCGGACTCGGACTCTACCTGGACGATTAGAAAAGTCAGAATACCAGCCTAGAAACAAGACATCTCTATAGTCAGGCCTTGGCTTCACACGCCCCGGTCACCGGGCCGGTCGAATCGATGTGACAACACCTGATCACCATCTCGCGTCGTTATTGGACCCCCAACCATGTATATAATATCCAGGATGAATCAAAGTCGCAGGCACCTCCACCAGTCATGTCGCTCACCACCTCCGCGACAAGCCTGATCTCAAAAGTCGAGGTATGTGTCACGTTCGTCCCCAACTTTGACCGCCTCCGTTGAGTCAAAGACACTGCACACAACCTCTTCCTGGCCCAGTTCTTCCGCGTCCCCCCACGCTGGCTTTTCGTGCGTGTCGAAACTGCAGACGGGTTCGTCGGATGGGGCGAATCCACCCTCGAGGGACACACCGAAGCGATCGAAGGCGCGTTCGGTGACCTCGCTTCCCGTTTCGTGCACTGGGACGCAGACGGTATCGAGGACATTTGGCAGGCGGCCACCAGAGCGCGCTTCTACCGCGGTGGTCCAGTCTTGATGGTGCGCGCGCGTCTCTTTTCGTGAACTCGTACCTCACCGCTGAAGTATGAAATGCCCAGTCGGCGCTCTCGGGGCTGGACATTGCGTTGTGGGATATCAAGGGTAAGAAACTGGGTGTTCCCATCTGGCAGCTATTGGGTGGTAAAGTCCGTGATCGCCTCCGTGTGTATGGTTGGATCGGCGGTGACCATCCCAACGCTGTACGCGAGGCAGCCGCGGAGCGGAAACAGCAGGGATTCACTGCGGTCAAGATGAATGCTACAGGTCAGTCATCTCCGTACGCTAACGTTTCACACACAGCTGATCCGGGGGTGAAATGTAGAAGGAGTGGCGTGGATCGATTCATATGACATCCTAAAGTCAACCGTCGAGCGCGTGAGAGAGGTCCGTTCGCTGGGCATGGATGTCGGCGTAGACTTCCACGGACGGCTTCACAAAGGGATGGCTCGTCAACTTGCGGCCCTACTCGAAAAAGAAGGCGTCCTATTTATCGAAGGCAGGTCCCAAACCACTGGTCTCCGAGGACTCGCCCTGATATCAAGTAATAATATTGCGGCGTGATGGATGTAGAACCTCTCCTCCCAACCTTTCCATCCGAGTTCGCGGACCTCGCGCGTTCTGTGTCCACCCCTATTGCCACCGGAGAACGTCTGTATTCGAGACACGACTTTAGGCCGTTCTTTGAGGGAAGAGCGCTGGATATTGCCCAACCAGACGTGCGTGCTCACCGTGTAGTGATGAGGACGTTCTCGCCTACCTGACCTATTTCTTCCGACGATCGGACCCCATCACCTCTAGGTTTCCCACTGTGGTGGCATCTCTGAACTTGTACGCATTGCTGCGTTCGCGGAGACGTACGACGTTGCCCTGGCGCCACATTGTCCTTTGGGTCCCATTGCACTCGCAGCATGTGTCGCAGTAGGGGTGGCGCGACTGAACTGTGAGTCCTTTACCCCTGCTCACGACCAGACTTGCCAACACATCGTGTCGGTTTACATCGCAGTCTTCATCCAAGAGATGAGTTGGCAGGTGAGCGACACTCACTGTGAACGTGTGGAGTGACTGGCACTGAACAGCATTGTATCAGATTCACTACAACAGCGAAGATGCAGACCTCTACACATACCTCGAGGACCCGACCGTATTCACCGTTCAGGATGGATACATCCAAGCACCGAGTGGTGAGCGCCCATGTCGACGCGTGTGCCAGTGACGTCTCTGACGATCCATATACCTCGGGCCCTGATTACCTCCGGGCTGTTCCCCTCTCAACGTTCACGACCGCCGTGTCTCCGCACGGTGATCGCGATCAATGATACGCTCTCCGGCTTTAATGTCGCGCCGCCACACCTCCGGTGTCCGCCTAATCATCACCGCACACTGCCTCGGGCGATGCTAGGTCCCGGTCTTGGCATTGCTATCAATGAGGGGCTCGTCAGGACACGTTCAACTGTTTATACCCAAGATGCATGGAGAAACCCCCAATGGAGGGGCGAAGACGGAAGCCTGAGAGAGTGGTAGTCGCTTTGCTAGTAACAAGTCAGCATTGCGGCGGAGTAAAACCCCGGTACACTCCGGGAAAGAGTTTGAAATGCAAATGCGCCTTGAGCAGGAAATTTTTCAGGCGATCCAAGGAGTAGACGAGTTGCTTCTTTTTACGCAGGATTATTAAAGTGCGTATACACTGTACACGCTAGATCCGCTTCGGAGGGGTGGCAAACAACATTGCATCTGAGTTTAGCATCGGGAAAGATAACCGAGACCACAGCCAACATCTCCAAAACAGCAACTGGCACATGTGTTTCCAACTCGGCGGGAAACGGTACGGTGATAAAGCCTGCTCGGGCATATGTTTTTCGTCGCTTACCAAAGTCTTTCCTGTGGTGCGGTGCACCCTCTTATCCGCCTTCCCCGCGCACCAGTGCAGAAAGAGTTTTTATACCCACTGTCTTTACCCTGCGAATCGTACTCCCACCTAGATAGCAAGAAACAGGCTATACATTTCGCCTGATTGGATACCCAGTTGCTGGATTGCCTATCGCGAAATTGGGTCTCCAATTCGGTTCACAGTGATTGGGATTATAAAACTCACCTTCGTTGCTTGATATCGCTAGACGTCGATTTCCATCTCTACCATGACGATCGTACTCACCCAACCTCCGACCACTCGCGTCCACCGGCCCTCGATCACACTGTGTACATTTGATTCGGACACATGGTGTGCAGAGTCACCTCGACTTGAAATGCCAGCCCTCACCGCCACCGCGGGTAAATCACGGCCTCTTCCTTCACTCCCGGCCGAACTCCACCTCGATATCATCGACATCATTGCTCGTCGCGTGCCTCAGACACCGTGCCCAGACGAGTCCTACGATCCTGCAGACCTCGTCATCCTCTGTGCCTGTGCACTCGTATGCAAGCTCTGGCTAAACACCGCGAGGATTAAGATATGGGCGGGCGTGCGGCTGAGTGGCCGGAAGAAGAGCATGGCGTTTGTCCGGTTATTGCGTGCATATGCGCGCGGGCCGGGCGATGGCGTTCCAACGTGGACTATACCCAGCCCTGGACGCTACGTCGCACATCTGTCCATCCGGGAGACACGCGGGAACGCCTGGGATCCAAAATGGCTCAACGATGCCCTCCCGCATCTTGCGGCACATCTCCCCCGCGTCCAGAGCCTCGAGATGGAACGCGTCACCTGGGAATACCTCTCCTCCCGATCGCGCACGGCTTGTCTCTCCGCATTCAAACACGCGAAAAATCTGACGCTGCGCGGATTCGCGTTCCACACGACAAGAGACATGTACGGCTTCCTCGGAGAGTTCACAGAGTTGGAGATGCTCACACTCGATGGGGTGCACTGTGCCAAGAGAAGTACACCGACATGGCTCTTCGATTCTGCAGGGGATGGGGAGGGAGCTATTAAACCACCTCCAGGGAAGTTGAAAGAAGTAGGGTGTAGAGATGCGCCCATGGAGCCTGTCTTAGAGTGGATCATGGCAGGTTCCAATTACCAGCGACAAGTGGGAAAGTCAGGACCCAGGATCGAAAGTGTTCGAATGGGAGGAGTGGGTGTGTCGGAGGCCAACATTGTTGGGAGGTTTTTGAGAGCAGTGGGGGATAGTCTGAAGAAGGTGCATATTGGATTTAAAACTGATTTCATGGAGAGGGGGGGTGAGTATCGAATAGTGATCGGTGTCGGGGTATTGACTGACCATAAACTACGCACAGACGCCCTGGTGAGGGAGATGGAACTCGCCGAAAACACGAATCTGGAAGAGTTCCACATCTTTGGGCTTGTCGTTCCATCTCCACCGTTGGCCGACCCGTTTGAACAAGAGTCGACGCCGCCGCAACGAGCGCTCGAGGCTCTCACATTGCTCCTTTCGCAGATACGGTCACGGATGCGTGTGCTATCGCTTGCCCTGTACCCTGCAGATCTGCGGGCGATGTCCGCGATTGATTTCGAAGGGCTCACCAAGGTGTTTGAGAAGTGTGTGTGGTCTTATCTCGACGAGGTGCGGGTGGTCATCTCGAACAAGGGTGAATATGGACTTGGCAAGGCCGTTAAAGAGCGTCTGAGGGTGTTGCACGAGCGAGGAGTGTTGAAAGTAAACGTTGGGTTTGACGAACGAGAAGTCTTGTAATAATAGAATTATAGAAAGTTGCTAATAGACTTGCATTCTCACGCTAATCCTCCCTCTGTTCTTTGTCACAACCATGGCGGACGCAGGTAGAGATTCACATCGCCCCCTCCAGAATTCCCCCAGCATTGATAAGACTCGCTCCAGGTTTCTTCAAGGGCACTTCTGCCGACCAAGACAGGCGCTTCTCCGACAAGGAACTCAAGTTACTCAAGTCAATGAAGTTCCCTTCAGAATTCGACAAAAAAGTGTGTCGTCTACGTCCTTGCAGACCAACAACATACTTACCATTTCTCTTTTCTCAGGTGGACATGAAAAAAGTAAATTTGCAGGTCATCAAACCGTGGATTGCTAAAAAGGTCACCGAGCTCGTTGGCTTTGAAGACGAGGTCGTCGTCGAGTATGCCATGGGGCTGCTCGAGGACCCGAATCATACCGTAAGCATCACGTCCTGTTTTCCGCTGTCTTTGAATCCAACCGTGGACATGGTCTAGACCCCCGATCCGAAAAAAATGCAAATCAACCTGACCGGTTTCCTTACGTCTTCTACCCCCTCCTTTATGACGGCGCTGTGGAGTCTTTTGCTCGAGGCGCAGGATTCGCCTGCTGGTGTCCCAAAGTCGTTTGTAGAGGAAAAGAAAGAAGAAATGCGCAAGGCAAGGGAGAGCGACCAACGTGCATTTGGTGAAAGAGATCGCAGGGCTAGATTCGACGAAATCCGAGAGAACGAAAGAGCTGATCGTGGTGACCGTGGTGGGAGAGGCCGAGGTAGGGGTAGGGGTAGGGGTCGCGGTGGCTTCGAGGGTGGTGGCAGAGGCAGAGACAATGGCTGGGGTGGGCGTGGTGGTGGTGGTGGGGTGAGTCGCATGTCCTTTATTGTTCGACACCCAGGTCCACTAACCATATTTTTTATCAGCGTCAAGGCCGTCGGTTTTCCTCGCGCTCCCCGCCACTGCAACGCCGTCGTTCCCCATCTGGATCACCATTCGACGCACGCAGTTCTCGCTCACCGCCACCACCTTCCCATCGGCGGTCCCGCACACCTACCGGCAGACGTCCATCGCGCACACCACAGAGATATAGTCCACCATCGGTCCGCCGCTCTCGATCCCGCTCCCCTCCTCAACATTCACGCCGTCGTTACAGCCACTCTCTTCGTAGACGCCCTCGCTCCATGACCCCTTCTAGAGGCAGTTCTCAGTCCCGTTCACGATCTCCTCCCGCTCGAAGGCGAAGACGTTCTCCCTCTCTCTCTCCCCCAAGAAGGTACGGCGGCGGGAAAGACAGAGGCCGTGATAGTCGGAGCCCTCCGCCGCGCAGGCGTCGTTTTTCCCGATCTCCGACACCACCCTCAAGTCATTCACCTTCGCCCCCACATCGATACGGTCGTCGCCGTAGCCCAAGTCCTAGAGGTGGTCGCAAGGGTGGGCGCGATAGTTCATCTCGCTCTCGCACACCACCACCATCGCGTCGTCGAGATTCTAGGGAACGTAATCGGGCTGTGGAAGAAATTCGTCGTGTTGGGCGAAGTTCGTCCCCTGCCCTAATGGACGTCGACAAGGCAGAAATGCGCTCTAGGACACTCGATTCCGACCTCCCTCAAAATTCACGGGGTGAGCTGAAGATTAAAGGTCAAGCGAACGCCCGCAAGTCGAAATGGGAGGACGAAGAAATGAAGGTTGGTGGTCTCGTTGTCTTTAATGTTTGACCGCTAAGTTTTGTCTTCTTGGAGTAGGGTGAGAGTACCAAGGACGATAATGTTCCTGCGAAACAAGAGTTGGAACAACGCGAAAATGAATTGAAGGAGCGAGCCCTGAGGAACAAAGTGATCAGGACCAGGAAGGGCAGTGGTGGCGTTGGCGCTTCGTCTGGTTGAGTGATCTGCATGTGTTGCGACCGGTATACTTTCGTGTTCTCCACCCTGCCCTGCCACATCACCACTGGTCGCTACGTATCACCTCGCTTCTCGAGGTACCAGGACCAGCTGAAAGAAAAAACTCTTCTGACTGGCGAGTACTTTTGATATGTTTTTTCCTGTTTCTTCTCCCCGTTGTTGTTTACTCAAGCATATACATGATTTATAGCTGTTCCAGTGATTTTACCCCTCCCCTACCAGTGCTTGTCGATTACTGCCCTCCGAATAAACTGTGTTTTGTGACCATTGCGGATCCCCCGAGAATGCCAATATGCATCCTTTCGACTAACGTCGTCTGACTACAGCATGGGGCCTTGTGATGATTTTTCCTATCTCGCTGCCTCGAACGGGTCTAAGATGTTTGCAATGGTCATCTCGGACCAAGAACTTATCATCACCAACGAGCTCCTGGCTCCCAACAACGAAGTCTGGATATCATAAGTATCTCGGATGATCGCCCTTGGCGATGAACTTTAGCGACGAGGCTCTCGGTTGTTTCTGCCGGAACGTTTGCAGCTTACGTGGCCGGCGCAATCAGTAGCTCTCCTAGATTTGCCTCCAGGTTGTTCCAGTGAATAAGTCCAACTGATGTTGTGTCCGTTGGGTAGATCCGGTCAGTTGATGATGACTTCCCGTGCCAGCATACGTTTTCTGCACAAGATATCCGAGATTATATCGAAGTTCTCTTTTTCATGGAGGAGCTTGTAACATGACATCTCTCTTGTCAGCACCGCTCGTCTCATGGCCTATCTGTCGTTGCAGCACGCGACCTTGTCAAGTACCTCTGGATCGATGGTGTCGGGACTATTCCCGGTCGTGCATGCGTCTCCCTGCCAGCAATTCGTCTGTCGTGAGCGTCACTTTATACCGTACGTGTTCATCCCCCCCTTCTCAGCCAGTTTTCTTCTGACTTGTGCCCTCCGTGGGACATCGGTATGCAATATCGGCGCGAAGCTCAAGCTTGAAATAAAACGCCAGGTCCTAGGTCCCGTCGATCCGAACACATGCAATTGTTCTCTAGGCGCTTTTCCGTAGCGGGGAGACTACTCGTGACGGTCGAGATGGCACCAACAAGTCCTGGGTACGCGCTCGTGCGGCCACTTATCCCATGCGTAAAAAGGTCGATGAACTCGTCCCGCTGCAAGGTTCAACGTCGCCGAAATAAGTTTACCTCTCTGATAAAATTCTGACTGCTGGGCGAAACGGAAGTGTGGTCGGAGAGAAGGAAACGCCTTTTGGGCTGATGGGCCACTGGTGGCGACAGGACGAAAGATGACCGTAGGATCGTCTATACGTTTTCAAAGATGCCCAGCTGGCGATTGTCGTACCGGGTGATGATCACATCACTTCCTGCGTGCTGGAAGTGATATGTGAACCGGCGGCAGCGTTCTCGTCTCTATCCAAGGGGTCGAGACGTTGACAAAATCGAGTTGCGCGGGACCAGCGGCTCCAACGTTCGCTAGTACGGTATGTACTCTTATTCGTCGGCGAGTTGCTTGGCATCAGTTGAGTTCCCAGTCGAGTCGAGAATGATAAACGTGCCCATCCACGTCGGGCTGACATGCGATGATGCTTAGCTTCAGGTTGGCCAGGTTCTACAGTACCTGTCATGCCACTATAACACCCAATTCCACCATCGGCAGGTCGGGCTCCTCGACAGTATCACTCCCGAGCGACGCAAACGACATCCTCATCGACACCTATATCTATACCCAGCTCAATGCTTTTACGGTCAACTTTCTCATTTCTTATGCGTTATGAGAAAGTCGACTGTACCAAGTACGCCAGGTACTCGTCTCCCAAGGTGCCGAGACCCTGGCTCGTCTATCTATAGATCTAGTCCCTGGTCCCTGGTCCCACACCCCTATACTATAACGTCGTCGGCAGTTGCATCGACCCCCTTGGCCGCACGACGGCGACGCTGACATATACTCTCCAGCCCTAGCATGACATTCCACAACGCTTCCCGCAAATGCTACTAGCATCAGTAACTTGAACGGCTTAGGGGTGTGGCGCAACTTTAAAGAGAGAATAAAAGGTAGTTTGCAAATATTCGATATGATCTACGCGTTCGGGTAAGACGTCTGTCGTACATGTTGCCCTGAAAGGATGCTACCATGTAGCTAGGCATGTCGGTAAACTAGTTAAGTATCAAAAAAAAACACGCAAAGGCAACCCCCCTTGTTTCCGTGTGAATCTGACCCCTACATTTCCGACGATCCAAACCAGGGGCGAACGGCGTGACACGTTCTATAGTCAGGTCCAGCCACACAATCAAGATTAGGATTTGAAGGTTTCAAACCTATCTTTTCCCCCCAGATCCGATCTCGAAAATTCTCATCGCTCTCGAATCTCCGTGGGTGACGAGTGGAGTATACAACTCCCTGGCCCAGTCAGCAAGGGAATCCGAAAGACTGTTCAATCATATTCCCGAGGTGTTCCAGATATCAAGAGAATCGTCCCTTTTGTTTTCTTCCTTGTCTTCGTCCTGATCTCTGTGGGCCGGCGTTCCGAGGACAAGCGCACTGGCTTTCCCTCGCCAACGGCTCACTTGACGACATAAAAGCACCTTGATATCGTCTACACTCTGACAATCATTCAGAGCAAGCCGAAATCTTGAATACCATGGACGACGCGAGCTAGAAAAAAAAGGTATTGTATTCGTCGCTGTTCATGATCCAAGTCACTTTCGACTTGATCTAGTATATACTCACCATTGAAACTCGACGATATAGCGCACGTGCGCTTGCATCGTTTTGAGCGTCGTCACCTCGCCAAGACGCTTGCAAATCTCGAGATATTCCAAGGCCATGAGAACGGGATTCCGAATCGCCTCGTCGCCCGAAAACAAGCTATGATCCCAAGTTGACGGTCAGTCCCGCGTCAACATGAAACAAAAAACAGGGTCACACACCATGGATTTCCCAGCAACGTTTCCCCGACCATGACGCCGTCCGCGTGGGTATAGGACACGTTGTGCTGGACGTCCGAAAACGTCCGTACGTTGCCGTTGCCGACGACGGGGATGGTGAGCACTTGTTTGAGCTCGCGTATGGCGTCGAGATCGGCTGCACCTTGACGGCGTCGTTTGGCAGATACGTGACGTGCGTGTAAGGTAATCCAGGATGCGCCCGCATGTTCGAGCAGACGACCGAAATCCGTCGTCTTGGCCGAAGGACAGAGACGTATCTTTACGGATGACGGGACAGTAAGAGAGTGAGCCATCGAGGAGACTAAGGCATCGTTAGAAGAAGAAGAAATAAGGTGATCGAGAGGATCAGAGGACGTCATCAGACAACCTATCGAGTCTACCAACGGCCAGTCCTTCTTCGTAAGCAAATACCCTCCAAAGTGACCTTGGCGTGCATGTTCCTGAGGACATCCGAGGTTCAAGTCTGTGAGGTACTTTGCGAATGAGCTTTTTTGTGTTAAGAGAGACGAAGTTCGATGTGCACCTATCCCGTCACAATAGGGCTGAACGCGCCGTGCCGCGCTCACGACCACTTCTGGATCATTTCCAGAGAGCTGTACTACCACAGGACGTGTATAGGCGTCCCAGTCGGGATGCGTAGCTTGAAGGTCTCGAATATGATAGTGAAGGTAATCAGGGTCGTTGTGGAGCCTGTGAGGATCGAGCATCTGAGTGTATGTCAATGTCGCACCGTATCGCCGAGTGAGCAATCGGAAGGGAGCGTCGCTCTGGTTGACCATTGGGGCCGAAATATATGTCAAGTCAGGGATCATCGACATCGTCGTTGCTCGACGTAATTGTTCCCATATGGTCTTCGTCGCACATACCATTGCGTTTTAGCAACACCTGGCCTGGCCTTACATAAATTAGCGGCTCTTTGGCGATCAGCACAATTCAAGGATCCAGCGAATATATTAGAAACATTCGACGGTACAAGGATAGATAGAGTACTAGGAAAACAACGCATAGAATATGCATGGAAAACGGACTCGGAAAATGGTATACATTAACACTTGCAACCAAGTAAGCGGAATGATCTAGCAATGCATGTCGTGGATATCAACAATGGTGAAAAACGAAAATCATGTATGACCGATTCAGTGATCCCAGAAATTGATGTCTATGTATGCAGTGAGCCAACGACAGGGATGCGAAAAGCGTGGAACGAAAAAAGGCATGCACACCGTGCAGAATGAACCCAACCCAAAAACGAAACACATTACCCAAAACATTCTTATGCCTCCTTCGACCCCTTGTTCGTTGTTGTGCTCACTTCGGGATCCGATTCTCGATGGAGCAATCCATTTCGTTTCGGTAAACCACCTTCGCATTGAGCAGAGGTAGAGCGTTTCATGATTTGCGGACCTCCTTTACGATTAACGTCCTGCGGACTTTTCTGGGAAGGATCAAGCGAAGATACCTGAGACACATCCGGAGATGGGCTCCGAGGCGAGTTCTCCAAGACACTTTCGTGGTGCGCATTTTCCTCACATGACACGCCAGATCCTGACGCGAACACATGCCCCTCTTTGAGAATGTCTTTTGCAACACTCGACACTGGTGGGAAATACCCCGTATCTCCACTGGGCTGGCTAACAGGTGGGAAGTACCCCTCGGCCCCAGTATGCGATTGCTCGTTGAGTCCATCCGCACCATGCACTGGCGCTCCAACCACCGGGTTCATCCATGGTGCATGTGGCCAGAACGCGCCCGGAGTCATCGTTACCCCAGGCGTCAATGCAACGCCAGGTGTCATCGGTACCGGGACGCCAGTCACGGACATGGATACTGCTGGGGGTACAATTCCCGGTGATAGCGGTATCATAATTCCAGGCGAAAGCTGGATACCAGGTGAGAACATGTGGGGGTGGATCTGCGTGTATTGCATTCGCTGTTGCGGAGCGTTGGGGAACTGTGCGTAGTATGGGGGCTGGGACACTTGTGCAGTCGATTCCCTTTTCGGGGGATCGATTTGTCTTCCTTCATTCTGAGAGGCATACTGGCACCGCTCGTTACTTCCCTTATCCTCATGTGCGTGTCCATTTTGCGTTGGAGTCTTGGCCTGGGGAGGCAAAAATGTGAAAGGCGGCATGCTGGGTGTAATTGGAGGTAACCCATGAGGAGTAATAACGCCATAATGCACAGAAGTCGCATGGTGAGGGTATGTTCCATACTGCGGGTGACCGGGATGGTGGAGTGGACTGTGCATGTGGACAGGGTGGTGTAGCGGACTACCCATGGGGTGATGAAGGGGACTGCCCATCGGATGTGGATGTACGGGACTAAGAGGATACCCTGGGTGATAGACCGGGCTCTGGGGATGCGCATGCGGAGATAGAACCACGCCGGGCGGAAGGGTGAAAGCAGTGGGCGGAGGAAGCGAAATCGGACCCGGATGTCGATGAGAAGATGACTGCGTGGATCTTTTCCCATGACTCTGAGGCGCTGCGGATGAAGCGGCCTGAGATTGTTGGTCCCCGGACGGTATCGACGACTTCCTCTTCTCTTCCGTTTGTTTGCTTTGCACCCTGTTAGCACGCCGCATCCCGAGCGCACCGAGCGCCGTCGTAACATAGTCAACAGTTCCGTTAGCTTTGCTCGTAGGGGAGTCCTTGCGTAGCTGGGGCTTTGATGCACCCCAAGTCGTATCAGGTGCAGGCGACACGTCAGTACTAAGTATTGACTGGGCTGACAAAGATACCTCAGGAGGCGTCCCTTCAGATGTGTTTCGTGGGGGTATGTGACTTGGAGACGCTTGTGCGCCTCTATTCTCCGGTGATCCAATTCTCGAAAGTTCAGACAAATTGTTACTGATGCTACCACTATTGAGCGGAGGTGGTGAACCAATTTTGGAAGACGGTCCCGCTGATCCTAGGTGTGATCCCGACTTTGAAGCTGGTAAACCGAGCGACATGGCTACAGGAGCCAATGAAGGAGGCTTCGAGGCTCCCGTCGCGGACAGGTGAACGGATGACGAAGGTGTCGGGCCATCGTCTTCCAAGAGCGGCGCGGTCAGGTGAGCGGCAGACCTCTGAGATGATGTGGCCAAGCTAGGATTTTGCGAGCTCGTTGAGCTCATCGAAGGGCGCTGCGAAGAACTGCCCGCGCCAAACGGAGTCCTTTCTGAGCTAGCACCGAACGAGAGTCTCTCGGATGTGCTGATAGTAAAGGAAGGTTTCTCGGCACTAGCAGCACCAAATGATGGCCTCGTAGAGCTCGAAAAGCTTGTCCGCTGTGACCCGAAACCAAGGCTCGCTCCGTCACTGAGTACATCCGCCCTCGACGATGCAGCACTCAAATTCAACCTACGAGACCCCGATGAAGAGAAGTTCGAGGTTTGAGAAGATGTAGCACTCAGACTAGGTCGGGGAGAACCGAAGTTGGTGGCATGTGAAGTAAAGGAGTCGGGAGTAAGTTTGATGTCGCTCAGGTCCGTGACCAATGCCAAGTCTGTGGCACTCCCCAAGGGGTCCCTTGTACCAAAGCTATGCACTGAAGAGCCGCTGGACGACACCTTTGCAGATATCGAAAGTGGTGATCCAGTAAGGGAATGTGGCTGAGACAGGGAATGTGCGGAAGAGGAGAGAATGGGCTGTGGGATTGATGCGCCCAAAGAACTTCCGCTCAGCGCTTGGCTCTGTGGCTGCAGCAAGGCGGGCGATTGCAAATGCGATGGAGACTGGGACAGAACGGCGGGTGGGGTCAATGACGGCGATGTAAACGATGAGCTACGTGGTCGTGTAAGGAGAGCGTCCAATTGAGCAGACGTTAGACCCTCTGCCTCCAGGCGAGAGCGTTGAAGATCGAGATGCAACTGTGACTGAGCAAGTGCGTCGAGGTAAGAGTGCGATCTCCCATCGTGAGCACTGAGTACTTCAAGTCGCGATAACGGTGATGTCAGCTGGGGATACGAATCATATGGGGGAAGAAGGGAAGTCGACACAGCCTGTGGTGAAGGACCAACAAGCGGAATATTCTGGCATGACTGCGCAAACTTGTCATAGTGGACTTTCAACGGTCTGCCATTAAACTCATACCTACCGAACAAGAAAGGTGGTAAGCGAGTGAATATCACCGGTCAGAAAAAAAAAGGTGAAAATACAACGCAGTTTAACATTCCACTTGATGGTAGACTAGGGCTCAAGGCAGAGAATGGGGGTCGAATGTGAAATATGACGCGCCAGACGATCTTTCCACTTACTCTTCAAACATTCGTCTTGCACGCTCCGCACCGTCTTCAGTTACGAAGGTTACCGTGCCGAAACCCCGAGATCGGCCATCAGTGCCAAGAGCAACATCTGCCCGTGTGACAGCCCCCGCAGCACGAAAGAGATCTTTTAGATCCTGCCATTGGATGTGGAAGGGTAGCTTAGGGATCGGGTGAGTAATACAGCAGGTGTAAGGGAGCGGTGTTTTCGATGTGGTAAGGAAAAACGTACATTACCAACAAAGAGGGTGCGCATTCCTGTGCCCCCACTCAATAACTCACCATTCCCTGCAGCTGCAAGGTCGTCGAGACCGTTCAGGGCGCTCAAGACAGGGAGATTAAGCGCTTGTACGAAGGGTAGGGAAGGATTTGGAAAGGGAGGATTAATATTTGAATCTGCATCAAGGGTCGCACCTAGACGGTCTGGTCGAACTTCTAGGACTCGTGTTTGCCAGCAGTAACCGTTAAACATATCAATGGCACGACCAGCATCCTCTGCAGTGGCGAGAAGAACGGTGCCATAGCCACGCGAACGATTGTCGGGACCGAGGGAGACGTCTGCGCGAAGGACTGTTCCCGCACGGCGAAAGAGGTCTTTGAGGTCCTGCCAGCGGACGCGATATGGAAGCTAGGGGGGGGGGGG
>QFEM01012607.1:0-11014 GCA_003316205.1 Boletus bicolor
CCATCTCTAGTCATTCCCCTCCCCTCGACTGCTCGTCGTATCACTCTTCATGTAGGTCTCCTGCCACGCTCATCCAGTCCCATCACTCACGTCCCTCAGCTTCACAGAGAGTGCTTGTCCGCCAAGTCTCTCTTCCTCAAAAGTCTTTTCACCGGATCCTCTCCCCTCGACCTCATTCAGATCCTCTCCGCATCTCCGCTTCACCCCCGAAGCAGACTACCCCGTCTCCTCCCTTCTCCACAGTCGCATCCCGTCCTCTTCCTCCCCGTCCCAGACCCATTCACCATCGAACCACTCTTCCACTGGATGTACTTTGGCAATACAGACCACATCGAAAACGCCCTCGACAAGGGCGACATTCAGTGGCAGGGTCTCGCCCGCAACGTCGAGTATCTCGGTCTCTGCACCGACATCAAGGTGTTTTTGGGTACCTGGTACCGCCATTGGCTCTTACCAGCACGCTGTCTCCCCGCCGATTCCATGCCGTGTGCGACGGACGAGGACGAAGAATCAGACTTGGATTCAGAGTGCGACGATTCAGATCACGACGATGACTATTATTACTCCCCGTCTAGCCCACTCACAGACGACGACGACGAGATCCAAAGCGACGATGAATGTGATCGTGGGCGCACACGGGACATCAAACCGCTGGTACGATTGTGTGCACGGTTACGGGTGTGTACTACATGACTTGATCCCTGTTCTCGCTTGGTCACCACGCGCTCCGGTATATCATATCACACATCTGTATTGTATAACTGCTTGTTCTTTATCATGTAGCTTATTCGCTCGTAGTTATTCAACTCTTTTCTCTGCATCACCCTGTATGCGCTCTGAGCTTCAAGTTGTTTGTCCCCGGGCGTCGCCCCGTTTCACGCCTAGGGGATGCATCATGGACGTCGCGTTCGCGTCGCCGAACGGGGGAAACAGCTTGCTGTCCAAGACAATGCGGAGCCTGGTTGGGACGAGGTCACTTCGAGGATGCCAGTGGGGGAACTCGCCGTTTCCCATCCCGCAAGCAAGAAAACGTACCGTATATTAAGCAAAGATATCCAAGGATGTTATCAATCATATACAACCATTTCTCTCCTCGAGGACCCCCCCTTTGGACAGACGCGCCAACAGCTGCTTCGCAACCCGCTGCCGCCCCTCCTCCACACTCCTATACGTCCTCGGCAGATCGAACCGCTCCTGCCCGATCACGATCCATACCTGAAACCGACCCTGGTTCTGCATCTCGTGAAACGAGGGCACGCCGCAACCCCGTATTGCGCAATAGTCTGGCAGACGAAAACGCATTCAAAAAGGGCCGACGTTGGCAGGATCGTACGAAAGAGCGGTTCGTACCTATGAGTTTATTGACGTGGGACGTGGACGTGCCCCCGGGACCGTCGAGAGAAACCGTCGTGGACGTGTTCGCGGGGGATACCTCCTTGCTCTTGCCCTTGTCGTTCATCTCCCGTGCGACATCCTCCACGTCGGCGCTCTCCCTCCGGTTCCTGTTCGCATCCGTGTCTACGCAGCCGTCTGCGGTCGATGCGATGTGATGGCGCATACCTCGCTTGTTCGCTCGCACCTCGCCATCCTCGTTCCGGCTTGAGCTCTCAGAGAAATCCGACTCCGCAGAGGACACCACTTCCCCCGGTTCCAATTCCGCATGCTCGGCTGGCTGACGTAGCGCGCGCGAGGACGTACCCGGCCGTGCACAAGATGGCCCGCTCTCAGGGGGTGGAGGATCGACAGCGCGTGCCAGTGGACCGCCGTACGCGCCCAGCAGCGAGTGGGTACTATACGCACGACTACCCAGTCCACCACCACCCGCGAACCTCGGGTCCAACACCGCAGGATACGACGACACATACGTCTGTGCACTATACGATGGCCCGTGACCATATACCGCAGGGTGAGCCGCACCAGATCCACTCCCACTGCCAACACCTGGCTGAGATGGGTCACACAAGTCGACCGGGGGGACACTCTGTGACAGACCCATGTCGCCGGGTCTGGAAATGCCATGAATCTGGTCACCACTCGGGTGGACGGGGAGAAACTGCCCCAGTGGAATGGTGCCTTCGCCGTGAGATGGGACCACTGCTCGCCGTTTGCCCTTTTTCTTCTTCTTTGCTGGTCGGCCCTGCTCTGCGTCTTCTGCAGATCCAGGCTCCTTTCGCTTTCGGGATGCTTCTGGGTTGTACGTGTACAAGATGTAGGGACTTGTGTACCCAGCGGGCGGGGCTTTCCCCCCAAACCGAACGAATTCGACGACGCCTTGTTCAGCAGCATGGCAGATGACCCCCACTTTGGCGTCGGCTTTGTGGCGATAGTCACTTGGCACAGTATATCGTCGGACCTGCTCTGACGTGGGCGAGGTCGATAGTCTGACGACCAAGCTGGCCCCAAATGCTATCGTATTGATAGGTCAGAAAACGTCCCCACGAGGTGAGCGAACGAAAGACACCGACCGTCTCTCTCCTTGTCGTACTCGAAATGTGGATAAAGGTCGGTGTCGATCTTGCTAAGCTCCGACGTCAGTGCAGGGTATACCAAACTGTTCGCAAAGGAGCGCATCGTGACTGTGATTTTGGTGTCGATGGCGGATGTGATGGACCGGATGTAGTTGCCGATGCCCTCGGACATGGCTTGCAAGCAAACTGCCGCCTTGGCGTCGGATCGCTTGGGGAACCTGGCATCGACGAGGGAAGCTTTGTACTCTCCAGGGCGATCGAGCTTGAGGAGACAACCGTGCACTGTGAGAGAACTGAGTGACGAAGTGGATACCTGGGCCGAGATACTGACAACCGGGTGGGCCATCGGACGTGAAGAAGAACGACAAGATCAGTTTTCCTCCTCTGGCATTTTGGACCATGGTGTTCAGCCATCCTGGGGCGTTGATCTCAGAGGCATTGTTGGTCTCAAAAGACTCTGGAAACGGTCTTGGAAGGGAGTCGTAGAAACCTTGTAGTGTCCAAGGGGTCATCACAGTCACCGGAGGGGTTGTAGATGAAGTCGAGGGACCAGGAGACGAAGGATGTGTTTGACCATTTCCGTGCTTGATGAAGTCGAGGACACCTTCAAAAACGGCAGCTTTGGCGCAAGCCCCTTTTGCATCCGAGTAGGTGTCAAAGGACGGATTGGAAAGGTAGACGCGCACGACGTGCGGCGAAAGCTGGATGCGGAGTGCGCAACCCTGTTCTGTCTTGTGTCAATGGACCACCAGGCGAGCAGAGACATCGGGAACTGACTATGCGCCAACTTGGCGTCAAAGAACGGGACCCAGTGCGGGGTAACGCGGCTGGCACGCCACTCGAGACAGCATCGCTCGATGTCGTCCATGGACGTTTCCGGTGCAGTCTCGGACTGCGCTGACATGGCGTCGGAAGCGACATTGTCCGCACTGGACGTCTCCGCGGACACGATGGGTTTCGTGTCGCCTTCTGTGAGGAAATCGAGCGCGCCCATGTCGATGGCGATTTTCGCCGCCTCTGATTTTGCCTCGCTCTTTTTTGCAAAGACGGGCTGGGTCGCGTACGAACGATGTACGCCGTCGGGTTTGGTGATGGTCAAGACGCATTGCTTGTCTGTGATCGAACGTCAGGGGACCGATTGCAAACGCGCGGGATGGGGGCTCACTCCTCGACCCACTCTGTTCGATAAACTCGAACTTTAGGGCGTCGGTGTTTCGAAAGGCGCGTTGACAAGCCTGATGGAGTCGGGTGACTACATTGCCGTCGATGGGCGTACTGCCCGAGGTGGGAGGCGGGTGCGGTGCAGCTGGGCCTTGGCCGTCGAGGTAGTCATGGAGGGAGATGGCGCCGATGTTGGCCAAATTTTCTGCGATGCGGTCGAGGATGTGCTCGGACAAGGAATGGATCATGGCACTGCACTTGGAGGGGCTTGGCGTTCTCACTGGTGGAACAAAAAAAAAGTCAGCCACGGAGCAGTGCGGTTTCGCTGAGCGGCGAGTTGAGACATTCCGAACAACCACGACACATAACTAGAAGCTGGTCCTTCCCCCTCTCCCCCCCTTCGTTTCATCATGAGCGCCTACCCTGGCTACTCAAGTCCCGCGCCCGTTTCCTACAACCCCGTCGCCAGCGATGCCCGCGCAGCCTCCAGGACGCCCAGTCCGACCCCCAGCGAGTCCGAGTCCCTCGAACAAAAGACCATGTTCAACTATCGTGCCATGTTTCAGAAGGACAAGCTGTTGACCAAGAAGTACCTCAGTTCGTACCCACCTTTCCTCCTTGGTCCTGCTCGCTCACCCTTTGCAGTCTATTACGCCGTCGGCACCATCGTCATCGTCATCGGTGCCCTCTTCATCTTTTATCATGACCAAATCGTGCGCGCCATACAGCCTGCTGCCAATTGGATGCATGGGTACGCTTAAACGTCCTTTGCTGGCCTCTTCTAACCATGTCGTAGCGTGTCCTTTGGTTGGTTGATACCGATCGCCATCTTTTTCGTCATCTCTTTCCCCCCAGTCCGTTACCACACCACCCTCATTTTTCTCTCGCTCAACTTCTCACATAGCTCTTTGGTCATGAAATCTTGGCCATCGTCTGTGGTTTGGTCTGGGGCGTTTGGGCTGGCTTCGGAATCACTGCCGCTGGCACGTTGCTCGGTGAAATAGGAAACTTCTAGTACGTACTCACTTGCCCTCTTTTTTCCTCTCTCATCCCGCCACAGCGCATTCAGATACCTCTTCAAATCACGTGCAGATAAAGAGGAAAAGAAGAGCATCCAATATGCCTGTTTGGCCAAGGTTGTACGGGAGGGTGGTTTCAAGATCGCTTTGATTGTGCGCTATAGTGCAGTCCCAGGACACTGTGAGTTCTCGTCACCCAACAGGGAACCCTTGTATTGACCCCCTTCGAGTCACAACCGCCATCTTTGCTGTTTGTGGAATGAACATATTCGTCTTCATCCTCGCTGCAATCTTGTCCATGCCTAAACAATTCATCACCGTCTACATCGGTACCTTGTTGGAGAGTTCCGCAACCGGTAGGTAGCCTGTCCGTCTCGCAACGCCATGCTGATCCGGATCCAGGTTCCGCCTCAACTCAGAACAAAATTCTCAGCTACGTCGTCGGTGGCGTCACCGTGATCGTGACCATAGGGGCGATGTGGTATATTCAAAGACAAGTGAACAGGGTCAAGCCCGAAGTCATCTACGCCCGCCGAAAAGCTCGGTCAGTCGTACTGTTCTCTTTATGGAGCTTTCTTTTAATCTCCCACCATAGTCAAGCCAAATTGAACGGAGATGTCCTGTACCAAAACAGTGGTATCATCGGATCAACAGACGATACTGTATTCAACCCCAATGCGTCCGATGTTAATCTCACTTCCCCCTTCACACACTCAGATTCCCCTTATGACTCATCCTACCAGCAATGGGATAGAGAAGGTCGTGCAATGGGGTATACAACGGATCCCCGCGTCCTTGCTCCACAACCTCGCCGAGCGAACGCCACGTTTGATACGGCTCTTGTTGTGCCTTCTCGTGCCGGGAGCGCTACAGGCGCTGGCCGACCACGCCAGGAAAGCGCAGATACCGCGGTGTGGGAACTGCAGACGAACGCTGCGGATGGACAGGCATACCCATTGCATGCCATTCCGGATCCTGTGGAGCCACTCCGGAACCCCTTTGAGAATGCAAGTTCAGAAACGGTCATCCCTCCTCCCATTGAACCACCGCCGGCACCTTCGTCCACCGGGGACTACACTTTCAGCGCTCCTCAACACAGCTTCGAGGGTAATTCGGGCAATCAGCCCAAGAGAGTATTCTCTCCTCCACCTCCGAGTTATCGAGCGTAAGATACATACTTTGTCCTCCGTTTCATGGACGGTATGGAGTTACTACTATTGCACCATCCTTATTTCCAACACACTCCTTTTTTCGAGGTTCATATGTCGATAGTCACCATATTCCCACCCCATGATTTGTTATATATAGTTGATAGCGCCCTTGGAGCTCGTACGCCTTGCCTTGTACCACAACTACATTTGGCCCGCACCACCTAAATATCAATATATCGGACGGAACGTTACACATGTCTTTTACACTGGTAGCATCTATGATAAACACGCCGCTGTGTCATCATCGCAGCAAGCCCGGAAGAACCTGAACTGGTTATGGGCATGATATCATGATTACCCTCGCTTAGACCAGTGGGGCTATGTTCTCTCCTCAACACGAGGTACTTGTAACTGGATTTACTTAAATGTACTCCCACCGCCTCATGGTGCTCCCATCCAAGATTTTCCCGCACACACTGGGACCTGCAACTGACCGGTCTCGGGGCAGTTTTGCTTGCGATTTTTCTGACTAGGCACACAACTAGCTAGTGTGCTCGCCGTCGTGGATACTACATACGCCGTGTGCGGGTGAGTACGACTGGCCGACTTGCTGTACGATGTAGCACACCTGAACAGCACTCTGGCAGTGTGTAGGTATCAGACTACCTGTGCACCATGGTCGACATCCCCGAGGTCGAACCCTACATCCCTCAATTCCTTTGGCGTTTCTGGCTCTCGGACGCGTAGGTCTCCGAACCTTTTCGAAACCATTGACATTCACAACACACTTTCTTTTATCTTTTATTTTTTTTTTGCAGAGACCCTCGCAAACACACGCTAGACGACCATCGCGTGCACATTTACGACGTGTTCAACAACATTCTCTCTGAGACGCGGCGCATCCCTGAACAAACGCGCACCGTCTTCCACGATTTCATCACCGACGCGCTCGACGAGGGATGTCACGCCGCCCTACACACCGCCGAACAGGCCTTTACACGCCTCGAGAACGACGTCGAGCGTATCCTCGCCGAACTCGTCCTCCGAATCCGTGCACATGTGCACGCCGATCTGGATACGGATCCAGATGCGGAACGATGCACCGTGACGCGGCGATTCGAGGTACCGATGTCGAAACGCGACAGGGAGGCGCTTCTCCGGTATTTCGTGTTCCTCCGGTATCGCAACAGCGAGGCGTACAAGGAGACCGTCGGTCGATTGACGCGCCGGGTCGTCGTCGGGGAGGCGATCGTCCAGGCGCGACACGCATGGCATCGGGTTCGACGGCGTGCCGTCCTGGGAAACTTTCATGCGTTTCTGCATCGGGACGGCCGAGCGACGCAGACGAGACGTCGGTTCCAAGGGTTCGACTGTTGGCGGTTTTTGGAGGCGGAGATGTGTTTCGGGGTGGCGTCGGAGGAACAGCAGTTTGTGTTGCCTGATACGTGTTTTGCCTCGCTGGACGAGGACTTTGGGGGTGACCCGTGGGTGTGATTTCGTTGTTTGATCCTTGATCATCACCCGGTTGATATACCTGCAAGGACGTCAACGCATTTTCTGTTTCCGGTGATGCCAACGCTGGCCTTGTACGTCCTTGGCGTTCAAGATCAAGATCGGGATGACGATGTGGAACCTCCTGTGAAAAACCCCCGAATCGACTCTACTTCCCGTGCGGGGCACGATGGCGCCGTTTGGGTTGACGTTGGGATCGAATCTCGTTCCGACGTCCACCTCCGCAACGCCTCCCTCCTCCAGCGAAACCCGGCTCACCTCTACTTTTCCTCGCTCACCTCGCTCGTCCAAGCCCTCGCCAACTACGACGAATGCCGATGGATCCCGGAACATGTCGATTACTCGAGGCTGAAACAACGCGCGCGACACAAGGCGACGCTGGAAAAGGTCACCAAGACATTGCTCGTCAAGGGGAACGTGCTGTTGGTCGATCTGACGGACGAGGTGCGCAAGGTGGGACAAGATCCGGTCTGTCATGGTGGTTTCTCGGACGTGTGGAAGGGGATTTGGACGAATGCGGTGGGGCAATCCAGAGCGGTGCGGTGTTTGGCGTTCTCCCCTTTGGTGTTTGCTGAATGTGTGTCCGTGGGGACAGGTTGCGCTCAAGTTTCTTCGTCAGTATCAGAGTGTGGCGGACAACGTGCGCGAGAAGCTGTTGAAGGTACGTCGTCCGATCGTTTGTAGTTTTCTCCTTTTTTTTGTTCTTAACGGATGTGTCTTAAGCGTCTGAAATCAGAGGTCGCTGCTTGGCATCGCCTACAGCATGCCAACATTTGCCCTCTGTACGGTGTCATCCAGTCGGTCCACTCTATTGCGATGGTGTCTCCGTGGTGCAATAATGGCACGATCATGCAGTACATTCAACGGGAAGACGTCCACGCTGACCGATTAGCGTTGGTAAGTGAGGTGACGACGAAAAAGCGAAAAGCATTCACGAACGACCATCATATAGCTGGGGCAAATCGCGTCCGGCGTGAGCTACCTGCACAACATGAAGCCCGTCGTGGTCCACGGGGACCTCAAAGGGGTACGGTTCTCTTCAAAAAAAAAAATCTCGTCTCCGGGTGATTTGACGCCCCTTCACAGACCAATATTCTCATCAGCGACGATGGGGATGCCCTGATTTCTGATTTTGGGCTGTCGACGGTCATAGAGGAGTTCTCGCTCACCGACGCCGGTTTGCGCGCTGCTCAACTGGGCACGTCGTTGCTCGCTGGGTCGACGCGCTGGATGGCACCCGAGCTGATTCTCTCCCTCGTCGAAGACGACGGCGTTCCGTGCCCCACGCGCGAGAGCGACGTGTTCTCGTTCGCTTGTGTCTGTCTCGAGGTACGTATGTGTATACGACCGTGCATCTTCCTCTCGTTATTCCTTTTTTTTTTCGCCGTATTACTTTACTAAATCCGCGTCGTATATATGGAAATTGGAACTAGGTGGCCACGAACGACCTGCCCTATCCGAACCGCCGCAACGACCGCGCGGTGACGATCGATATTCTGCGCGGCGTCCGACCGTGTCGTGGGGCACCGCCCGTGCCGGAGATGCGGTTCACGGCGCTACAAGAGGAGGCGTTTTGGGGCGTTTTGGACCAGTGTTGGAATGCGATACCGCCATTGCGGCCGACGATGACCGATGTGGGCAAGATGTTGGGCGGGGATGAGGTTCTGAGGTGGTGGTGATTTCAAAGGAGGGGAGGGGGGTTTGAAACGTGATTTTGTAAAAGTATATTTATTCATCATATCGACTCGCATACGTCGTGGTCGAAGACCGCAAGATTTATTATCATGTTCCCGCAATGTACACTACGCACGCACGAATGCTACCATCATTGACATGCAGGTTGACGTTCGTGAATAGTGGACTTGTGGATACCCACTAGATATATTTTTCTTCATTCAGGCCCAGCTTGCTGTAGAAAAATGACGGAAATATATTTTGGAGCAGATGATGCTGTACACCTGGATCCGGGATGAACACACTGAATGGGTCAGGTGAGTGGAGCGTCATCTCGGAGGTGCCTCCCACAGGACGAATTAAACCTACGATCATGTACGTACGTGACCGCGTTGTGGTTTATTATTCTGTGCACATGCGCTCGAGAGGTGGCGCAGAGCTTGAAGTTGACCACAACTTTAACCTCGTTCAGAGATATGTCTGACAAAAAGGAAAACCCATACCTCGCCCACCTCCCGCCAAGTCAGAGAGGGGCGGGCTCTGGCATCCCGAAAGCTACTGAGAGCGAACCGCTCTTTGGTTTCCTGCCACGCAAGGTGACCGCCAATCAAGTTCGCAAGGCTCTAGTGAGATCGGCCAATCAGTGATTTCACTCCCGAGCTCATCCATCTGATGTTCTCAGGAACACGATGTGAATCCTTTCACAAAAGTTCCGCATACTCCTCTATACAAGAAAATACTGGAGACACGAAAGAAACTCCCCGTCTTTGCACAGGTGGACGAATTCTACAAGATGGTGCGTCAATATAGCTGTACTACCATTGTCATTCCGGTGTAATGCAATGTTTATGTCCAGCATGCTGACGACATGTTCTCAGTTCAACGCGAACCAGATCATCATCGTGGTTGGCGAAACTGGATCTGGCAAGACTACACAGTAAGTCGGCGGCCGAGAGACTCATTCTTGTCCATATTTTCTTAAAATTACGAACTTACAGACCGATCTCTTTTCGTCGATAGAATACCTCAGTTTGTCGCGTTCTCGGACCTCCCTCACACCAAGGGAAAAATGATTGCTTGCACGCAACCACGACGTGTTGCTGCCATGTCAGTTGCCAAGCGTGTTGCAGACGAGATGGACGGTGGGTTGTCACTCATAGCCTCGAATGATCACGCCAGCTTATGTTTGCTGTACTTGTTGGTATGATGCAGTTCAACTCGGGCGACAGGTCGGCTACTCGATACGTTTCGAAGACATGACCGAGCCTGGCACCACGTTCCTCAAGTACATGACAGATGGTATGCTTCTCCGCGAAGTCATGAACGATCCAGATCTCAATCGGTATTCGACCATCATCCTCGACGAGGCTCACGAACGAACCCTAGCCACAGATATCCTTATGGGTCTCTTGAAGTCGCTCGCTAAGAGACGTTCCGACCTGAAAATCATTGTCATGTCGGCCACCCTCGACGCGCTCAAGTTTCAGAAGTACTTCGGTATCAAGGAAGGTTCTACTGCGCCATTGTTCAAGGTACTCGGACGGACGCACTCTGTGGAAGTGTTTTATACACAGGAGCCTGAGCCTGATTACGTCGAGGCAGCGCTTCGGACGGTTTTAATGATTCACCGTGCGGAAGAGCCGGGTGACGTCCTACTTTTCTTGACTGGAGAGGAAGAGATAGAGGATACTTGTCGGAAAATTAAACAAGAGGCCGACGATCTTGTCAACCAGGACCCCGAGTCTGTTGGACCTCTCGTTTGTATCCCGCTCTACTCGACCCTTCCACCTCAGCAGCAACAGCGAATATTCGACCCCCCTCCACAAGCTCAGACACCTGATGGACCTCCAGGCAGAAAGGTGATCATTTCGACGAATATTGCAGAGACGTCCTTGACAATAGACGGCATTGTCTACGTCGTTGATCCCGGGTTTTCTAAGCAAAAGGTGTATAACCCGCGGGTACGAGTGGAGAGTTTACTGGTGAGCCCAATATCGAAGGCTTCGGCTCAGCAGAGAGCGGGACGTGC
>QFEM01012614.1:0-18931 GCA_003316205.1 Boletus bicolor
GATTGTGCCTTATCCATTAAAGTGCGAATTAATTGCTCAGCGCGACCGTTTTGTTGGTGCGCGTATGGGGCGGACTGATGAATGTGTATACCGTTATCCCGCAGATAATCAACAAATGCCTTGGAGGTAAATTCGCCTCCGGCATCAGATTTAAAGCCTTTGAGATTGGCGTTATACTGTGTGCGGATATATGAAAAGAATTGTTTAACGGCTTTTAAAGCCTGATCCTTGGAGCGCAAACATGTAACCCATGCCATTGAAGTATAGTCGTCATAGAAGACGATGGCATATTTATATTTGTGATAGGACTCGACCTCAAATGTTTTAAGGTCGGAGTGAATCAACTCAAATGGTGCGGTTGCCCTTCGCTCAGTATGAGGAAACGTCCTATTGGGTTGTTTGCCTAGTTGGCATCCAGGACAAATCTTATCATTTTTCGGTACTTCAACATCTGGAAAGTCCTTTAAATGCTTTCGCGCGGCTTTGAGTACGTCCTTGGAAGGATGTCCCATTTGGCGATGTAGTAATTCATAATCCACAGAGGCCATGACTATTTTGGCATATGGATTGATGGAGGGCGCACGGATCCAGAACATGGTATCGGCGCCATGAGAGTGGAAGGACAGAATAGTCCTTTTGGCACATTTGTCGATAAAATCGATGTGACCTGGATAGGCTGCAATGGTGATGCAGCGATCTTTGAGCAGAGTGCCCATAGAAATGAGCTTGAGGTTGCACTGAGGCATATATATCACCGGCGATAAATGCACAGGGTGTCCTTCAAATTCGACAATGACCGTGCCTTCACCTAATATTGGTGCCTTTCCATTCGTGGTTTGCGAGAAATGTGGTTGTTTATACTCGGCATATTCGATAAAGTCCTGTAGATTGAAAGTAAAATGAGCTGAGGCTCCTGAATCAAGTAGCCAGGTGTCTGGAGGCAGACCATGATGGTCATGTTCGCGCTCTTTGCCTTTACTCGAGGACTTATTACAATCATCACACCGTGCGGATGGGTAACAAGGCAGTATATTTCGTTCACTACCTACTACAGACGAACAAGTATACGACATGTTTTTCTGTGGCGAAGAAAATCGCACATCAGTGTCTGAGTTGGTTGAGTGAGAATTGACTGACCATGGTTCAAAAGAGAAACCAAAATCCCCCACATCTCCCAGGTACTCGTCATAGTACTCTTCCCCGAGAGATACCGTGTCTTCATTGTCGATATCCATCCAGGCCTTTTGGGCACTGTTGGAAAGATCCTCGAGGCGTTCCTCTAGAGGTATCTTACTAGGTCCGATGAGGGACGGATGGGTGATGTGTTGATTGAGCTGTTTGAAGCCCGATTCGCCGTAGTTGGATGCTCCCATGCGACTAGCCAGGTCGTCATGGAAGAAGGGTGAAATGCTACGTTCCCTAGGAGGGGTGATGGAAGCGCTGACGATGAAATCGTCGATTGCGGGAGTAGCAGTGGCAGGTGCTGATGTAGACTGCCTGGGTACGGGGGCTAGGAGGTGACAGTTTGCCACCGGGTCCAAGGTGTGAACTGTTTCGCATGTGGGCGTCATGCCTAAGCGTTGCACCAAAGAGATCATGTTCTGCGTGTGCGGAAACGCAGGAGGACCGTATGACGTTGCACCAGGAGTGTGGGCGAGTTGGCAGGGATCGACCGTGGTGGAGTATGTAGGTTCGCCAGCAGGGGAGAGGATATTGGTGGCGGAGAAGATGAAAGAGGCGGTGGCGGATTCGTCTGCAAGGTGGGCATCCTTGTGTTGCTTTTGCTTATCCTGGCCGGCCTGAGAGCGCTTGCCACGCTTCTTCTTATTCTTGCCCTGCTGGGCGTTGCCTTGGCCTTGTGGCTGCTGTTGTTGCGAGCCGCCCTGCTGCTGCTGTGAAAATTGGGGATCTCCCCCTTTCCGCTTTATGGCAGAAACCTTGTGCGCTTGCGCGCCAGCTGCAGGTTGTCCACGACGAGACGAATATTGCTGCCAAGCAGCAACAACTAGCTTCTCCAGCTCCATCAGAGAGGTGGTTTGCCCCTCTTTCCCTTTACCTTTCCCAGTGGAGGAATCTCCAATCGATGCCTGATTCATCAAAGTAGATAGAATATCTGCATATCGCGGAATCTTTGAGAGTACCAGCATCATCTGGATTTTCTGGTCGATCGGGTATTTGAGCTCCTTGAGTCGCACAAACTGAGCGCAGATCTTGGAGAAGGCGGGAGCGGGGTGAGAGTTCTCTGGGATTGTGAGATTTAGGAGGGTACGAAACTCGGCGAAGGCAGATGCGATGGAAGGAGTGGCGAAATTGGCTTCAAGCCGATCATAGATCTGCTTGGAGTTTAGGTCATTAGGGTACCTAGAGGCGATGTGGTGCTCCATTTTAAGGCGTATAAAGCCAGTGGCTTTGTCGTCCTTTTCGTTCCAGACCTCGATAGCGCTGGAGTTGTCTACAACGATATTAGCTCCTTCCTTATCCCAAACATGGTTGGGGCATTCAGTTTGAAAAACTGTCCAAACGCCTTGAGAGCGAAGGAATGCGTCCATGTCGATGCGCCAGCGTTGGTAGTTGGTGCCGTTAAGACAAGGGAGGTCTTTGAATGTGGTGGACATATTGAAGGTAGAGGCTGGTGGGATGAGAAGATGTCAGTACTTTACCATAATCAAGAGAAAATGGGGGTGAAGTGAATTGCTCATTCCTGAACGCTTTCAGAGCCCTATCACCAAAGTGACATAGTCTCCCCCTGGAATGTCCAGGTGACATTTTTACACCTGAGAGCGCGTAAAGCGCATCAGAGGCGGTCCAGCGTAAAAACGCATAGACTTGTCTACGTTCGAACCCACTCGGCGTAAAGACGCACAGAGTGTTTTTAAGTGTTGAGTCAAGCGTAAAAACGTGTCGACTCAGTAGGCATGGTCGCCGTGCATATAGCACAGGCGGGGCTCATAACCTGTTGAAGCGGGCATGTATTGGTAGAGCCATGTACAGCTTACATACCTGGTGTTCCTGTTTTAATGGAATGGGCGCTGGTTCGAGATCAAGATTGATTGTAACTCAGCACAGCTGAGTTTGTATCTAAATACAATGAGTGTGTAAACTATTATACTTATAGAGTATTACAATGTTCAACAGCCCCATGCTTGCATGGCCCGTTTCTGCTCCTCCCGTTCCTTCCCATCGTGCCCCTGCCGCCGTGGGTCAGTGAGGCGTTCGATGGGCGACGCCGCCGTGTTCCCTGCTGACGGGGGGACTCGTCGTCATCCTCCCTATCACCGCGGGCGATGGTACAAGCCGGGGGTCGTGCGCGATCGATTTATTTCGTTTTTATTTCGTTTTTTTCTGGTGAGCAGTTCGTTTCTCGTCCGTCGGCGCTGATCGTCGCCTTCGTCAGCTTGTGATTGCAACGAATGGCAATGCCGTTCACCCAGTTGTGAATGGAGTGTCCATTCTGTCCGCGATGCGGTGGGATCACGCAGATAAGCTGATCAGTCCTCTATCCACGGTCGTCGCAAACCATTCGTTCGGCAGCCAGCGATCGGACACAATGAGGACACCACTAGGTCAGTCCCCAGGTTCTCCTCTCACCCATGTCCTGACCTTCCTTATGTCAGTTGGCGATCACAAAGAATGGAACGACTGCAACAGCCCGGTCATGTTTCACTCGGCAACTTGCCATTGGAAAGTATGGCACGAGAGTGCCGTGTCCGATTGTCCACTTCGGACAGAACGGGCCATCCACGCTCACTGCACACCTTTCGTTCGGCAGCCAGCGAATGGACATAATGGTGTTTCCATTTGCCCACAATGGACACAATGGGAACACCACTAGGTTGGTCCCAGGTTCCCCTCTCGTCCGCGTCCTAACCTTCCCTTTGTCAGCTGGCGATCACAAAGAACGGAACGACCATAACTACTGATGACCAGACCTGTTTCATTTGGCAACATACCATCGCAAAGAATGGCACAAGAGTGCTATGTCCGATCGTCCACTTCAGGCAGAACGGGCGGAAAGGGAAGGAAGCTCCATTCAACCTGTGAGTTGCGTGGGGGCTGCATGCCAGTGTGGGGTGGGCTGACATGCAGCGAGTAGTGTGTTAGTCCGACCAAGAGGAAGACGAATTCCACTGTCTTCATACAAAGTTCATTGTCGTCAGTGAGGTGGACCTTCCAGAGTGTCAGTCGTTTCTTCCTCCCTCGTGCCAGCTACCTCTCATTCAATTCTTCATGCAGGCGAAGAACCGCTCTTGAAAGAATCCATGGTCGAAGGCTCCCCTGTGCTAAAACAACCCCGCTATGATATTCTGTCGTGTCGTGCTCCGCTGTCACTGAACTGTGCCGTACATATGTCCGGAAGGAGCGGCGACTCTGTGACGAACATAAAGGTTCATATTGGTATGTTTTCTCTGTAATTTCCATTCTTTCCACATTTCACCCATGCCGAGTTTGCTGTTTGTTAGTCGCTCTCTGTCGTTTGCTTGGCGTGCCAATTTGAGGACCGACTCCGTCGACGGACTTTCAGCATACACCCTCACCCTCATCCACCATTCCCTCGACCCTACCTGAACACCATCGTTGTGGACTAGTCATGCCACTTCCATGGAGTCAGCAATGGCTCTCTGTCGCATGGCGACATCACCACCACCAACAGAGCCTCCCAACATGAAGCGGTCCCGGATGGGCTCGTGTCCGAGTCCGTCGTCCGACGTCATCGTGACCGAGATCATCAGTCCTCAGGTGGCTGCAGAGAGCATGGCAGTACAACAGCTCTCGCACCAGCCACTCCCTCTCATGGATGTTTCAGCTCTCGCCGGCCCTGTTTTGCCTTCCTTGCCCTCACTGCGCACACAGTGCTCAGTGATGCTGCTTGAGCAGGAGACACATGAGGCTCGACTGAGGCTCGGGGAGAAGGAGATGGAGGGCAAGGGCACGGCGAAAAGCTACCCACGTCAGGTCCACAACTACCGGACATGGTTTGATGCAGCACAGGCCCATGTTGTCAAGAAGGACCCGACAAGGGTCGTGATCCCTGCCTTTCCCATCACTGCTGCGAAGGCAGCAATGTTCCTCCAGCACGAGTCAACACGCGAAAAGGTCAGTGATCCCCTGTGCCATGTTGATGGGACTTACATTCTTGACCACAGTACCAGCGGGGCAGCAGATCCAACACCATCGAAGGTTCCTCGCTGGGCAAGTCACACATCGCCCAGGTCATTAGTGCCCTGAAGAAGCACCGGCTCAACCACGAGCACGAGCACCCATGCAATCACGAGACACGGATGCCTCTGCGAAAAGATTCTCACATCCGTGCACTCGAGTCTGCCTCGAAGCACAATGAACCCAGTCGGGTGGCGAAATCCCAGGCGATCAAGGCAGTGGGAACAACTTCCGGTCAGTCTCACTCTACCTGCCTTCAATGAAACCCTGCTGAACGGAAGCATGTGTACAATGTGCACTGCAGACTCGTACACAGAGGAGGAGCTCAGGAGATGCTTTCTCTGGGCACTCACAGAGTCCTCCGGTGTACAGTCCATCTTCATCGGGTTGCGGGACCGTGCCATGCTCCTCTTCTCCTCGGCAACTGCATTTCGGGGAGAGAACTCCCGCATGCTCCAGTGGTCTGACCTCTTCAGGACGGCAGTGCCCTTGGAACAGACAACAAAGATTGAGGTATGTCAGTCAGTGTCCTGCACTGTGAGATGTACACTGACTTGGAGGATGATCCTGAGGACAGGTTCTTGCTGTGCTTGCCGACAATGCCAAGCACAACCAGCACGGTTGTGTGGATGAACATGGGGCCATTCGGCACCACCATGTCGAGCTCTGTCCTATTGGTGCCATTGCACTTCTCTTCTTCGCACACTTTCATGTCTTGCATCGCCCACTGCCCGATTTCGCACCTGACTTCACATGGAAGGACTGTGGGGAGTATGGATACAGGGAGTGGTACCACCACTTTGTCTTCTATGCTGGATCACCAAGCAAGGAGATGTCATATGACAGTAGGTCGGTCTGATCTCTTCACCGAGTGAACTGACATTTGGTATAAACCACCATGACCAGGTCATGGTGATGCACAAGAAGAACAACATCGACATCACAAAGAAGACTCATGCAGGTCGTCATTATGCAGCTCACACTGCAAGGGCACATGGAGCAAGTGCCAGCGGCACGAAAGCCCTTGGTGGCTGGAATGAGAGTGGCTCATTCACATCTGTGTATGACTGGGTCTTCCCACTGGATGCACTCATGGGTGCAGCCCAGTACAATGCCAGATGACCCGAGGAGTATACACTCCCCAGAAACCGCCTCGGTAAGCATGTGCCAGTGGGTTTGCTCTTCCATCTCACAGCCTCACCTCGTTCTCGGATCGCACAGTACCACCACTGGAGCTCATCAAAGACATATTTCCATTCATTGAGGATGCTCAGGATCGGCTCTCTGAACGCACCCAGAAGTCATCCCTAGCGATAGACATCACCCTGAAGCAGTTCCTGTCTGTCCTCCAATGGTTTTGCACTGTCATCCTACAGGACTGTGCAGTGTTGTACGCCCGATGGCCTGACCTCCCTATTTTCCAGTTCAAGCCCTTCAACACCCCCCGTTTCAAGGAATTTGCAGCGACATCGGTCAGTGACATCGCTCGAGCAGAAGAGGAGGCTAGACTTGCCTTTCAAAACCTGCCTGAGCATGTGATCTGTAGCCTACGGGGCCTGGTCACCTCCTTGACACTCAAGCAGCAAGCTCAGCGTGCTGAAAGTGAGGCCTTGTGTGCCGAGATACAGACATATCTTGAAGGCCAGAATGCCCTCCTTGCTGAGCTTGCACATCCACCAAAGGGCTGTGGCAAGAGGAGTCAGGTTCAGGTCTTCTCCGACCAAGGTCAGTACATTTCAACCCCCATGCCTCAGAGTCTCAGAAAGTTGGATTTGACATGCTGCAGTGCCTGCCCTTCCCCCCATCCCGAACACTCAGCCCCACCTCACCATACATCTCACAAACTCAGGCCCAGCACTGGTGCCTACTGCTAGTACAGTACCTCTCACTATGTCCTTTGACACCAACACCAACAGGCCTTTGAGACCTGAACCACCAGTCATTGACCCCACACTGACTTCCAGTGATCCACGCTCAGAGAAATGGGCCCAGCTGACCACAAAGTATGGTCATGCAAAATTGGATGCTCATGAATGGGAATGGAGGGGTGATGATTGGCTTCCCACCTACCGCTATCAGCCTGTCAGTGTGATCACCGACTTGTGGACTGAGTATGTGGATGGACTGAATGGTCACCTTTCGACACGCGAGTTGAAGGACAGGTGGGGTGCCAAGTGGCGGCGAAATGAAGGGGGACTGAAGACTGAAGGTGGGCGGTGTGCAAAGGTCATCACACTGATTGAGCAACTGTCATTGAGGGTCAACTGGAATGTCCCCCTTGCCCTCCGATTTCTGAAGGAGAAATATGAGACAGATCCAGCATACCTCAACAAGGCCCGTGCCTTCTGTGACTACCTGCAGAAGGACAAGGGCACAGGCTTCTGAGCAGTCCTTGATGCTGCCAACAGTTATCCCTGATCTTAGTGCACAAATACAGTCCCATTTGATCTCACACCATGATAGTGTTCCCTCCTCACCTAGTATTGTAGTTCTTCAGATGGTTCTATCAGCCTCGTCCCTTGTATCCTACACATGATCAGCTCGTAAATGCTTTCACCTAATCATTGAGTTGCTCCATCAAGTACTTCAAAAGCGCCCAAGCTCCCATCCTGTCATCCTCAACAGTAGATGTGCACACTGCAATCACATTCTGATGGGGTGATGTCCCACCTTCACCAAATTTCCATAGAATTATCACAGCACGCTGTGCGTCTGACATCCAGCTCGAACCAATGCTGAGTGCTTGCTGGACCTCAGATTTTTTGATCCTGATGGGACGCCTGCGACTGCGGCCCCCAACCTGTCGTGGGTTATCATCAAGTGAGGGAGCATGACCAGGAAACGGCAGAGGACACCCACGGTCGGTTGAATCACTGGGTGTGGCATCCTGCTGTGTTTCTCACTGAACTCGATGGCAAACTGCCAGGAGGATATGACCTCCGGGTTGGTCTGCATGTGGTGTCGTCCAGCCTTGAAGGAGGCATAGCAGGGATCTTTTGTGGCTTCAGTGACGAGCCACTACACCGTCGGAGAGACACTTGCTGAGGGGGCACCAGAGGATGGACCTGGTGCCAGCTGGTGTGGCTGCAACTGCAGCTGTGGTGGTGGAGGGCACATGACAGCTCGTCGTCCGCCCATCTCATTGTTGTACACAACCATCACCCTAACCGTGTTGTCTGCAGCCACATGCACAGCGGGGGCATTGGGGACTGCACACAGCACGTTTGCCTCCAATGTCATGGCAACAAGCTGTTGGGCATATTCAGGTGCTTCGGGCGCAGGGTACGAGATCTCTGCTGCTGCTACCAGTCATATGGGTGAGGTGAGACAGAACAATGAGAATGAGGTAGACAACACTCACTTTCGATGTCGCCTACCTCTGCATGCAGCCGTTCAACGAGCTGATGGGTGCTGGCCTGCCATTCCCCCATCAAGCCATTCACAGAGGTGGCCTGTGTGAGCTGGACGAAGAAGGCCTTCCGCTCAATCTCCTCATTCGGACGCACGAACGACGCATAGACATTCACACGAACATCCTCATCCAAATCCTGTTAGAGCACCGGATAGTAGTAGTCAGTAGTCACACGAATGCACAGAGAAACTCACCAGCACACTGACAGGTGTGCCACCCCTGCTGTCGAAGATGCCCCAGCCTGCAGCGAGACCATCTGACCCTGGATGAAACGACCCGTGTTAATTCTTTATTTCCCTCTCCATTTTCACACCAAGTTCCCTTATCTTATCTTATCTCCCTATCTAATCTTATCACAATCCTTCCAGAACATTCTATCAGTGACGTCACTACAACGTCATCATGACATCATATTACTAATCTTCTGGAATATTCCTTTTCCCAGGCTTGCCCTAAAGCAAGCCAGTAGTATAAGTAGTCGTTCAACTCCATGTACATACCTCAGTTTCAGTATTCCATTTCTTTGGGCTTGATATCACATTTAGTGACCTTGCTCTTTTTGTGGTCTTTTCACTGGATCACTGTCGGACACGGTTGAATCACGGCTGGATAATGGAGGGCTTACCTTTGAGCGCGAGAAGCTGGGCATGGACACCAGGCGGAGTGCCGCCAGCATCCAAGTTGATGCCCCGCTCACCCTCGCCCTCGTCCTCCTGCTCGTGCAAGTCCTCATGCTCATCCTGTCCATGCTCTGCTGCTGGCACTGGCCCGGGGACGTCCCACCGTTGCTTGGTGAATCCAAAGGCCCAGTTGAGGAGGACGCCCCTCATGATGCCCATGTTTGTCTTGCTCGTGAACTGCCTCCTGCAGTCATGATAGGGCCACCTGTCGATCTGGCACTGGACCATGGCAACGAGGACCTCCTGCCACTTGCCTTCCCTGGAGGACCACACGCCACAGCGGTTGCATCAAACCATCCATCAGCCTGCAAGGACTGCAAGCGAGCAGCCACTCACAGGTCGTTCGCTTCGTACGGCACCTCGTCTTCCCCCCTACCGTCATTGTGTTTCATCTCCATCGTCGTCGGACGCTGCTGGGAAATGACCGCGTGCGTGTGGCGTGTGGTTCAAGTCACGGGTGAGTGGGCAAGAGTCGGCGGTCGAGGTGGACAGTCAGGTGGTGCGATCACCCCCCTGTCTGTGGCAGGGGGTCAAACCCGGGGTTCCCCAGGTGGTGTCCGTTCTGTCCGTTGCGTCTGATCGTGAGTACATTGTCGTTGATGTATTCCCACGTACTCCCGCCTGGCTGAGGTCACCGCGAGCGTGTACTGTGGCACGGCTCCGTGGTGTGGGAAGCAGTCACCAAGGGGTGACCGGGTGGCCACCAGGGGCCGAGTACATACCTACACGAACACTAGCATACTAGTACACCACCCCAGAAAACCCACCACATCCCACCGCAAACCGCATCCAACCACCATCCGAAAGACCTCACCTGAGACATGTCATGTGCGGCTAGCCAAAATATTCCCACGCCTACGGCCCGTGCACCAACGGCCTCCCAGCGAGGCACCACAGGCAGAATGAGTCGCAAAGCATATATGTTTAACAACATGAGTAAAGAGGAGGCCCTCCTAGCCATCGAAAAAACCTCAATTAAAAGCCCAGACGAGGCAATCCCCTTCCTCACAAAGAATGGCCTCTCACTACCTGACCCTGAAACCGACATTGACAACGCTGCACTCCTAAAAACCTTAACCACCACCCTCCTAGAACTCGCAAACTTCCCCAAAACTACCCAACCTCACATCAATACTCTCTGCGCCATTGCATTCTCCCTCGAAAAAGTCAAAATAAACTCTCAGCCACCAGGACCCCGTACACCACAAGCTGAACCTGACCTCAGAGACCAGCTTCTCAAACTGGAACACGCAACGGAGAGGCAAGAACAACAAACAGCCCTCCTAACTGAGCTCCACCATGAAATGAAGGCTACACTAGATGCCTCTGCCTCTAATATAGAAAGAATTGTCAAATCTGTTTGCCCAACAACCCATGACCCACAGCGTTGCAAGGCGACTAGCCCCTACAAGTCATATGCAGGGGCAACCAAGGAGAACATCCCAAGGATGCACATGGAAGTCCTAGCAAGAAGCGAGGCAAAAGAACGAGAGGTTGTCATCAAATGCGAATCACCAAGCGTTATGAAGCTCAGTGAGAAGGAGCTAGTATATAAGACGAATCTCGCTCTAGAACCCATCAATGATACTGATCCACGCCCCTTAGGAATGAAATGCCTCAGTATACGCCAAGCCCATGAAAACCTCATCATCTTGGAACTAGATCGGCAGCAAAGCGTACTCTGGCTACAAAGCTACAGAAACAAAAGGATATTCTTTGAGAGCTTCGGAACTAATGCTACGCTCCTAGATCAATCATATAGAGTTCTCACTGAATTTGTCCCTGTCACCCTGGATACTAACAACGATTACACCCTATGCGACATAGAAAGAAACTCCCAAATAGAGGGAGAAAGTATACGATCCATCAGCTGGATCAAAAACCCGCTTCACCGAAAGAAAGACCAAAAAGTCACTCATGCCCTCATCACCTTTGACTCAGCCAGGAACGCAAACAAAGCCATAAAAAAGGGGCTGAATATCAAAGGAAGGAAAGTGAGCGTCCACCGCCAACATGCTGAACCTACCCGCTGCTACAACTGTCAAACCCTGGGCCGACACTTCGCCAAACAATGCCCAGCACCAAGTGAAATTTGCGGCACATGCGGCGACAGCTCACACACCACCAGGGACTGCACCATCACCGACCTAGGAAGGCACTTCTGTGTCAACTGCAATGCTCACAGCCACGCGTCCTGGGACAGAAATTGCCCAGCCTTCAACGCAGCCAGGGAAACGTTGAATAAGAGGAACAAAGAGGCCAAATACAAGTATTTCCCCACTCACACTGACCCCTCCACCTGGATCACCACTGACGATGCAGACGACCTCACCACTGCCATCCCCAGTTGCCAAGAGGAAGCCCCACACAACAAAACCGAAAACAACCCCAACATGCAGTGGCGAAAAGAGGAACGCCAACGCCTCCAGAACCTAGCTAGAAAGTCGACAGCGGCAAACCACTCCCACCCCAACCCACTGAAACCAAACACCAGAGAAGCTCCCCCACCAAGAGCCCCAGGAAGCCAACACCGACTGGATGACTTCTTATCATGGCAGAAGGCCCCTGGTAGGTCCACCCCAGAAATGAACTCACAGAACACTACCAGGTACTACTCTCCCAGCCTCCAAAACACCGAGGAAGACACCAATGGCTGGGATCTATGACCGACACACAACACGAAAACCTCAACACAAGGAGATTGCTACAAATCTGGCAACAAAACCTCAACAAAGCAAAGAATGCCCAACAACACCTGCTAAGAGAACTCGACCCAGCAAAATACGACATTGCTGCCCTGCAAGAGCCTGTCATCAATGTCGTCAACCTCACAACATCAAACTCCAAGTGGAATGTCGTCTACCCCTCCAACCACAACACGACAAATGCCAAAAGAACAAGATCGGTCATTTTCGTCAACAAGAACATCTCAAAGGACCATTGGAGAATCATCCCAATGGACTCGCCAGATGTCACCGCCATTGAGCTCTTGGGAGAATTCAGGAAGCTATGTATATATAATGTATACAATGACGGCACTCACCACCTCACTCTAGACTGCCTAGCAAATCACTTAGCCACACAACACAGAGCGACCCAAAATAACAACACCAACGGTCTTCTCATCCTAGGCGACTTCAACCGACACCACCCGATGTGGGACCACTCCAACAACCACCATTTATTCACCACCGCCAACCTGAATGCAGCAAGCCCACTACTGGATATCCTGGCGACATACGACCTCAAAATGGTGCTCCCACCCGGGATAGTGAAAAGACCACAAAAAGCCGAGAGTCACTAAGTGTGATATTCAAGGCAGAGAAATGGAATTCCGAAACTGAAGACTACTACATGGATGGATTGACTACTTATACTACTAGCTTGCTTTAGGGCAAGCCTGGGAAACAGAATGTTCTGGGGGATTAGGTAAGGTGATGTCACGATGGTGTCATGGCTACGTCATAGATCAAATGTTCTGGAATGATCTTGATAAGATAAGATGAGATAAGATAAGATAACGGAAAAAGTGAAAAATTATTGCTGGTCGTTTCATAACCCCCTTCTCAGGGGTTGAACTCCTGGTCGACCAGAATACCGTTGACGATTGGATCGGAGTCAGGTTGAGGGATCTCGAAGAGGGAATCAGGGAGGCAGTTGAGTGACGCCGCAAGGGATCTGAAGCCCGGGTTGGAGAAGAGTGGAGTGCCTTTAATGCAAGGGGAACAGTCGCACGGTTCGGCTGGAGTGCGCAAGGCAGCAGCTACAACAGCACGAACCGCTTTCGGGTGTTTCTGATGGAAGCTTTCAACTTCTTTAGCGGCGTGGGATAGATGGGACTTGGGTTCCCAAGTGCGTTCCTCTTGGGAATACCCTTTCCAGTGCACCAGGTATTCGGTTTTGTTCCGCTTCCGTCGGGAATCTATGATCTGTTCCACTTCGTACTCTTCCTCCTGCTGGATGACAACTGGAGGTGGGGGTTTTGGTTTGGCTTGGCTTGGGTAGGACCCGGTGATGTAAGGGGTGAGGAGTGATTCGTTGAACACTGGGTGGATCCCCTTCCAAGTCTTTGGTAACTCCAGCTTGTATGCGGCTATCCCGACCTTCACCTTGATCTTAAAGGGACCGTACCGTTTGTCGTCGAACTTCTTTGTGGGTCAGTCGGTCTTGATGTTCTTTGCCTCTAGGAGGACCTGTTGACCCACAGAATATTCTACGATCTTACGGGCTCCCTTGTTGTGGCTCACCTTCATCAACTCTGCCGCCTTTTCCAACACCTTTCGCGCGATCTCAAAGCTCGACTTCATCCGTTCTACGAACTCTGTTGCCGACTTGTTTCGGACCTCGGTTTTCCGTGCGGGTATCACCGGTTGCTGTCTGAAATTGAGTATGAACAGGGAAGTTCCGGTGGCGCTGGAAGTCTGTGAGTTGTGGGCGAACTCGGCAATGGGGAGCCAATCGGCCCAGTCGGTCTGGCGGTGGTTTACGTAGATTCGGAGGTATTTTTCAACCTCCTGGTTGATCCGTTCCGTCTGGCCGTCCGTCTGTGGGTGGTAGGCGGTGGACGGGTTGGCTTTGATTCGCAGCAGGGTGTATAGGTCCCGCATGAACGAGGAGACGAATTGGGTGCCTCGATCTGAGATCACCTTCCTGGGCACTCCATGCAGTTTGAACACGTGGTCCCTGAACAGCATGGCGACTCCTTGGGAGGTGACCGTGTCGGTAGTGGGGACAAGGTGGATCATCTTGGAAAATCGATTGACGATTACGAGGATGGCGTTTTTGCCCTGGGATTGTGGGAGGGGCCCGATCAGATCTACGGAGATGATCTCCCAAGGGGCCGATGGGATCTTGTTCAGATGGAGGGGGGTTTGGGTGGGCGTGGTCTTGGGTTTTACCTTTTGACATGCGTCACACCCTTTTATGTATTCTTCTACATCCTTGTGCAGGGAGGGCCAGTAGTACTCGCTCATGATGAGGTCACGAGTTCTTCGCACGCTGGGGTGGCCTGAGATCGGGTGATCGTGATTGGCCCAGATAATCTCCTTGTGGAGTTTAGCGTCGTTCGGGATGTAGATGAGGTCTTTCCACCTCACGAGATTGTCCTTTCTGGTCCAGGAAGACTCTGGCTTCTTTAGTCCCTCTTTCGCGAAGTGTTCCAGTTTGTATTGGAGCTTCTTAATGCGATCGAGGATGCTGGAAGAGGCTACAGCTTTTACCAAGAGGGAGTTGGGCAAAAGAATCTGCTGGTGGTTATTGGTGTTTACCCCCTTCTTATAATCTGGCCTCCTGGACAGGGGATCGGCAGGATTGGTTTTGCCAGGTCTGTAGTTGAAAGACAACTTGTATTCCTGGATGATTTGTTGCCATCTGGCTTGACGGCGGGAGAGATCTTGAGGTTTACAGAAGAACTCGAGGTTCTTGTGATCTGTTAACACCTTGACAGGATGGGCGGCTTCAAGGAGGTATTGTCGCCATTCTTTGAGTGCGAAGATGACCGCGAGCATCTCCAAATCCGTGGTGTGGTAGTTGCGTTCCGCGTCATTGAGCGATCTGGAGATGAAGGCGACTGGGTGCCATACATCGTTTTGGCGTTGAGATAGCACTGCTCCAATTCTGACCCCTGACCCGTCAGTCTCAATGTGGAAGGGGTCATCGTCGGTGGGCATGGCTAGGGCAGGGGCCGTGGACACCGTCTCCTTGAGTTGTTCAAAGGCCTGCTGGCAAGCTGGCGACCAATCGAAGTCCTTTTTTACTGACGTGAGCACACTTAGAGGGCGCGCGATTTGAGTGAAGTTCTTCACAAACCGTCGGTAGAAGTTAAGGAACCCCAAGAATCCTCTCAGGGTTTTCTTCGAAGTTGGAACCGGCCAATCTTTGATTGCCGCGACCTTCTTCTTGTCCATCTTGACCTCGTTTTGAGATACCACCAATCCTAGGAATTCAGTCTCCTGGACCTCAAAGTCACACTTGTCGTGGCGTAGGTACAAGTGGCTGTCTCTCAGGATTTGTAGTACCTCGCGTACCACCTTGCGATGCTCCTCTAGGGTCTTTGTGAAGATCATGATGTCGTCGATGTAGACAACCACTACTCCATGGTTGATCAGATCCCTAAAGAGGGAGTTCATCATTGTTTGGAAGGTGGCCGGGGAGTTGCACAGTCTGAAGAACATCACGAGGGGCTCAAAGAGGCCTCAGTTCATTCGGAATGCGGCTTTCCACTCATCTCCTTCTACCATCCACACATTGTTGTAACCCCATTGTACGTCGAATTTGGTGTAGTACTTGGCGGATTTGAGCTTATCCACCAGTTCAGCGATCAGGGGTAGTGGGTACCGGTTACGTCAGGTAACTTCATTGAGCTTCCGGTAATCTTGTACAGGGCGGAGGTGGCCATCCTTCTTTTTGATAAGGAAGAAGGCGGAGGCGAACGGGGATTTTGATGGTCAGATACGGCCGGACTTCAGATTTTCTTCGAGGAATTTGTCTAGCTCCTCTTGCTTGCCTGGGTTCAAGGGGTAAACCTTGCAGTCTACCGTATGGTCTCCTGGAAGGAGCTCGATTGCGTGATCCCAGGGGCGTCTCGGAGGCATTTCGTCAAAGCTTTCCTTCGTGAAGACGTCAGCATAGTCGTGGACGTACTTTGGAGTGGCTTCCTCGAAGGTCTTTTTCTTTTTAGTCGCGAAGTCCCTTGCGGCTATATCCGTTGCCGTGTTTTGGAGGTAACCCTCCGTATCGAGTTTGAACAGGCGATCTCTGTTATGTGGAACAAAATCATCGTCTTCCTCATCGTCATTGTCGCAGTTTTCTAACTGTGGCATATGATCTTCCTCACATCGGAAGAACATCCGTCCGGTTTTCCAATCGATGCTGGGGTTGTGGGCCTTCAACCAGTTGTAGCCTAGGAAGATGGTGTTGGGACTGAGGTTCATGACTGCAAGGGCGATTTGCTCCTTGTGGTCCTTGATCTGCATCTCGACGATGACAAACTTCTCGATCTTGCCCGAGGTGTTTAATGATCCATCGGCGTTGTAGACTGACATTGGGTGAGGGAGGGTGTGAGTTACTACCCCCTTTTCAGCCACGAACTTCTCGTGGATCGAAGATCCAGTGCAGCCTGAGTCTATTAGCGCTTTTACCTCTGTGCTGGTGCCGTCGGACATCCGCAAGGTTGCGGGTACCTCAAGGGAGTTTCTCTCCTTTCTGACCGATGCCTTCTTATACTTGGGGGGTCTTTGCAGGTCCCTCAAGATCCAGTGTGCATCAGAGTCGCTCATCTGTTTTAGATCCGTGAGTAGATCGAGGGTGACTTCGGCCTTCCTGGATTTGTGAACGAATGATCTCAGGTGCCCGAGATTCCTTGCGGTATCCAGGTTCTCTGCCTGGGTCTTCATCCAACGGATGGTCCAGGGGTCGACCGTGTTCATCCAGTAGTGGTCGGAGTTCTGACTTCTTTGGTTCTTGGCGGGAGAAGATCATATCTCCTTCGGACCGCCTATCGAAGAGGTTCCGGTACTTCCAAACCCTTTGTCCGCTCATTTGGTCTCATCGAGGGACTTTACTTCTCTCACTGGTGGTATCGAGATCTTTTCGAGGATTAGCTGTGCTACTCGCTCACCAGCTTTCGCTATGAACTCCTCTCCTGACAGGTTGAACAGGAGAATTTTAACTTCTCCTTGATAGTCACTGTCGATTACACCAGCACCTGTGGTTAGCTTCTTTTTTACAGCTAACCCGCTTCTTGGGGCGATTCGGCCGTAGTGGCCTGGTGGTATTTTCATAGACAGCCCGGTGGAAATTAGGGCGTGCCCGTGAGCAGGAACTACTGTGTCTTCCGTGGTGTACAGATCATACCCGGCCACACCCAGGGATCCTCGCACGGGAAGCGGTATCTCCTTTTTTGCTCTTACCACATCTAGTGTCGGGATCGGAAGGTTTACTCACGTCTTATGATTTTCAGCCTCATCATTGTGTGAAAGAATTTGATATCGATTCACAGAAGGCAATGACTTAGTTACAGGTACAGCAGAACGGCTGGTATCTACTATACAACTTGAAAACGTGAGTCCAAATCTAAATCCAATTGATCCTTCGCCTCCTTTGGTTCCTCCTGAACCTGCTCCGAAGTCTCTGCTTGGTTCATCAAAACGCGTAGCTGAGCAAACTGCTTGGGGGAAATCGTCTGGCCACCCCATTGGATGGCGCGCGCTGCTCTCAGACCACGAGGATGGAGGGGGTGATCTGCGCAAGGCCATGGCTTCCCACACCTTTGGCAAATCCCCGCGGCATGTGCCTTATCGAGCTCCATAGGAGCTCTGCGACTGGGGAAGACGCCGGGGGTGTTAGGATGGGGGGCGTTCGCAGTGGCAGGTTGAGGCGGTGGTCCGGCCGGCGGTGCATAATTGGGACGGGACTGAGGGTTCCTCGGGACCCAGTGCGATGGGTTGGGGGCCGTCGGACGAACAGCCTGTGCTCATTCAGCTCTTTTGCGGAGGATCTCCTCAGTCTTCTGCAGTGCCCGTTCCCACTGCCAAACGTGGGTGCTCTTGACCAGGGCGTGGTCATTGTCTTCCGCGTGGTTTACCAGCATCTGGCGAGCATTGTGGCAGATAAGGTTGACGAGGGTCCGCACGTTGTGTTTCTCGTCGTATTCCGCCTCCATCGCCAGTTGGTGCATCTTGGTGAAGTAATCCTCCACCGAGTCGCTGCCCTGCTTGAGCACGAACAACTTGGTTTGGGCGCGTCGTCGCAGCCCCGCTGGTTGGAAGGCACGCTTGAGATCGTCCACGAAGTAGTTGAACCCCATGGTTTCGTCACTCCTCCTAGTGACCATGAGGTCTGCGTAGCGACCCGCGGCGTTGTCACCTGTCATATATGAGAGGGTGATCAAGATTTTCTGGCGGTCCGAGGGCTCCGTCTCGAAACCGCGCAGATACACCGACATTGTCCTCCACCAGGACATGAATTTCTCTTTGTTGCCATCGTAGGCAACCAGTTTAGCGTAAATTGACTTCCCGATTTTTGGGTCGGGTCGTCGTGGGGGTGCTGATGCCCAAGCAGGGCTGGAGCTTTGGGAGCCAGGGTTGGAATCGGGTGAACCTGGCGGCAGCGGTGGTCTTGGCCTAGGGGGTGTAGGTAGTGGTCCCCTAGGCGGGAAGCGGCGTAGTGGATAATAGTCGGTGGGGGCATCATAGGGGATGGCGATGTCAGGGTGGTCCCTCATGAACTGGTCTCTCCAGATAGCCCATGTGACGTCGAAGCGGATAGTCGGGGTGCGGGCATGGTGCGACGGTTCCATCGACACGTCCTCCAGCACTGCTGAGAGGGTGTGCATTGAGGAAAGAGCAGATTGAGGTTGGGGCGACTGGACCTCAACCCAGGAGTGGGGGCGCGACGTGCATGGGTACGGATGGGGAGTACTACCCGACATAGTGATCGGGGCGACGGAGGACAGAAGTGGGGCAGAGGTACGGGCGGAAATGGTCAAGGAAGTAATGACGACCTTCAAAATCAAAGATCGGGAGGTGATGTGCTACTTGTAGTCGGTCTAGGCGACGTTGGTAGACTTTCTTGTTGTAGACACGGGGGAGAGGGACGATGGCGTGGAGGAGTTCGTTGAGACGAGGGTTCTCGTCTTGGATGAAGTCGGCAGGGGGGTGATCGTTGGGGTCCTCAGAGGGGG
>QFEM01012615.1:0-18451 GCA_003316205.1 Boletus bicolor
CACAACCACGATCAAAAAGGCAACGACGACCAACAGAGAGCGCCTCTCCAACCGTCGTACCCCTCCCGCCCGTCCCAACACGTACCCTCCGAAAAACAGGCGGCATTGCCCACGTCATCTTCCTCGACGGAGCGTCACTCGAAAAAGCGCTCGTCCCATCAACCAAATCGCGTCCTTGGCCGTCCTCAGAGGAGCCACGGGGTCTCGCCCACTACGCAGCCTTGTACGATGCACAAAGACCGCCACTCGACGTCGTGAAGGCACATGCAGACACTTGGATGGAACGGTTCGAGTTTGATCTTGCGAGGACGAAGCAGAAGTTGGAGTATCGCAAGGGAGAGGCGATTGTGGACTCGGATGGATTCACCCTTGTGACGAGGGGCGGGGCGTACGGACAAACGCTCGGAGGCGGGATCGGGGTGGCAAGCAAGGCATTCGAGAAAACGGGACGAACGGGGAGTAGGAAAAAGAAGGAATCAAAAGAAAAGGAGACATTCTATGCCTTCCAAAAGGCAGAGAAACAGAGAAAAGGTGGGGTAGCGCGTAAGTGTGTGATGGCGTGTGATCTGGCTAAAATGTGTTTGGATTTGCAGCGTTGCTAGATCTCAGAAAAAACTTTGAGGCAGACAAGGCACGCATAGAAAAGCTGAAGGAGTCTCGACGTTTCAAACCTTACTGATCACCGGTGCGGTGTAGTCGCGCTCCCAACTTACTGGATCAAGGGTTACTGATAATTGTACCAATGGTCTGCTTAGACGATGTCATATCGACGCGGAACTCAGCTTCGAGATGGTCATGCCGCGGAAAGAGTATAAAAGACTTTTACTGGCCCAGCTGGTCAATATCGAGCAATTGTCTGGGGTAACTCCCACAGGTCAAAAGAAACCTGAAATTTTCGGGAGAGTGATGAGAGCGCTGGAAATTACTTTTCTACCCGATATCGAATCTGCGCAATCATTCGATGCACTCGATACGCTTGAGTATTCCTTTTGACTCACCATCAACGTCATGGCGTCCCGAATTACATTTGGTGTTCACCGGTACGTCCTGATACGCGCGCGCTCTGACTATTTTTATAGCCACTGGACCCGACCACTTGGTCAATCATCAGTGGTAGTCTCGTCCTCGAGCGTGGTAGGACTGTTCGGGTGGACTCGCGGTTGCTCAATGTGCTCTTTGGGATCGTGCGCGGTGTCGTCTGACCACCACCACCCCTCTCCATCCATCTCTCATCATCCCCACTCCCTTCTCAGTCGTTCCCTGCTTCTTCACTTCGTATCTGCCTTTTAGGTGGCAGTCCAGGGCTGGCTGGCCAGGCCAGGCACATCACTCAACTAGATAGGTTGTTGAGATTTGAACTGAGGCGGTGATCACGTACTTTGCTGGACGAACATCGAATCAGAGCAGTCGGTGCAAGTACCAGTACTTGTAACATGACTTGAGGGAATCCCATGATGGATAAAAAGGAACACTCCAAGCCGCGAATTTCTAACACGCCTTCGTGCATCTTCTTCAAAGCCCAATCATGCAGCTCTCTCCTATACCTTTAGTTCTTGCTGCCGCCGTTGCTGCGATCGCCGCTCTGGTGCGTCCTCACGTGTGGTCATCGGTTTTTCATCAGGCGTCCGAGCCACTCGGTGTGCTTATAAAGCTCACTCCAGAAGTTACTGGGACTCGCAAAGACGTAAGTCACGATCTTATCACATGTTGTATCATTTTGTTGGCCTGGGCAGTGGATAGGGTGAGACCCCTTGCCAATCAGGAAATCACGAGTGCTCGTTTATGAGTTGCATTTCATGATCGGTTATCCCCATCTGGGCGACAGGCGGTCAGTTAACCGGGAGTCGACAACAACATTAGATTGATATCATCAATTGTGCCATCGTTCGAGTTGTAACCTCTACTTGGCAGCTTCAGATTAGTACTAGGATAGATTACTGTAAGTTTTGACCCAAAAGGAAGCTGCACTATGATGCCGAAGCTAACTATGAGTGGGAAGTATTTGAAACTTGAATAGGCTTCAACGGAATAATTGTGGCTACTGTACGGATCTGATGAGTCAGTTGTCTCACCCGCATTCATGCCCACGTGTATACACATACCCGCCAGTGGGGGTATACCTCTGGATATCCATAATATAGACGAGTGTAACGAACTAATTCGGTTGTTGACAAATGGTACGGCACACGTGGCTTTGTATGCCCAATGCACTATCGCCAGCACACCGCTTCGTAAGCTGCCAGGCTTCGAAAGCGAGGGTGGGGAGGGTGTGCAGGCAGGGGAACGATCGCGATGACGGAGACAGAGACGTCTTGTCCCTGCCCCTGTCCTTACACCCCCCCTATGCACCTCACCATGCATCTCGGTCTCGATCTCGTAGCGCATCGTCGTCTGGAAGTAGAGACGGCGTAGAGGACAGGGTTTCTCAGGAGGTGGCGATGGAGGTGGATGGAAATGCAGGACGTGGTGTGCGTGATTTACCCGAACATGGAGATCGGCGTGGGGACACCTTTATGCTCGGGCGCGACGTCGGCCTGGAGAGCTCGCCTGCGCGCGCGTTTGTGTGCAATTGCAATCGAGACGGTGATCCTGAACGTTGAACCCGCGCTCGTCGTGACTGCGAGTGAAAATGAGAGCGAGAGGCAGTAAAGTGGCTCACATTTGTCTGGGACGCGACAGCTTGAAGGGCGTACGCTCGCGCTAGCGCCGTAGTTCGTAGATGGCGTCTGTGTGACGTACAGGTGCGGCCGATACGCGTCTGGGCTTGCTGGCGCTGCGTCATGGCCGTGCGTGGTTTGCAGGTGTGACTGTCTGGCATGGATCAGTTGGGACAAATCATGGGGGCGACGTACCTGCAGCGGCATGTGTCATCGTTGAACATGATTATGGACACAGGCGAGAGCGATGCAACGGGCCCGAAGAAAAAACGGTACGGGTGCCCGACTGAAGCTGCATGTACCTCGTTCCGCCAGACTCTGGACCGAATACCCAAGACGATCTGCCGTTAGTGGTCTTTGGAGTCCCCTTGGACAAGTTTTGTTGTCCGACCCGAGCAAGCTCGGCATGATAACTAAACGTAACTCGTTTGAGAGGGGCTTCCAGAACATCATGATTATTGAATCAAGAAGCATCTTGTGCCTGCGTTTTACGCCCATCCGCTATATAATTGGGTTATGGTAGCATCAACCTGCCGAGAAAGCGGGAAACGTTCGACTCACACATTTCTTTTGTGACATAGCATGCATTTTGTCCCTATTTAGATCGTCTACGTGCTCATCAGCCAATGAGGTTCGCTTAGTTACGAAAGAGTTGTTGAACCGCCGTTCATCCCAGCTGCTCGAACCGACGAAATGCCGAGGGATCCCATGCATATAAAGCCCGAAAGGCCCTACCACGGCATCCATCGCCTGAATCCCAAGCACAGATAGACAACATACCCCACAGAAAAATGACCTTCACAGTGAGTTCCCCTCACCTGAATCCGAGTCGTGACAACTCACGCGTGTGCACAGCTCGAATCGCTCAAAGCCCAAGAAGAGGCCTGCGTGCTCCCCACGTTCGACAGCAACGTCGCCTGGGAGATCGGCTCCATCATCCGCGCCAACTGCCAGAAAAATCACGTCCGCCCCGTCGTCGTCTATATCGCCCACGCCAACTCTTCTCAGCAGCTCTTCTTTGCGGCCTCTGGCCCTGGCACGCTCCCGGACAGCATGATCTGGGTGAAGCGAAAAGAGGCGGTGGTACAGAGGTGGGGCACGTCCTCGCTGCGAATGCGGTTATGGATGGAGCAGCCTGGCAAGAGCGTGCAGGAATCGTTGAAGGATAAGTTTGAGATGGCGGATCCGAGCACGTATGGGTGTCATGGGGGTGGGTTTCCGGTGCGGGTGAAGAATGTGGAAGGGATCGTGGGTGTGATCGTGGTCAGTGGATTGAAGCAGGAGGACGATCACACTGTCATCGTCGAAGGCATTCAGGAATACCTTGCAAAGCAGGGCAAGGAAAATTAAAGGAGACTAAGATAGTTGTAATTGTATCCGGGTGTACCTACAAATTATCGGAGAATAGTTATCGAATAGATCAAGTCAAAATAAGTGTCAACACAACGCGCGTCGGGCCTTCGACGCGCCAAGAGGGTACTCAGTAACCCTCTCGATCATGGTTGCATCAACGACCGAGCAGGTACGCTCTCCCTCTCCTTATATCCCAGTGCTGACCGTCCTCACAGCTAACAGCCCTCTCGGGCACCACCGTCGGTGAGTAGACTCACCCCTTGAACCCGCCTACGTCACAGATCCAACGCCGCGTGTATCATCTCTCTACAGTGGTCCACCCCCTCGTCCTTTTATCCGTGACAGACCACCATGCCCGGTCTGTATCCCGCAACTCGTCAAAACGGGTCATCGGCGTCCTACTAGGGCAGGACAACGGCAAGACCGTCAACGTTGCTAATTCCTTTGGTATTCCATTCGAGGAGGACGAAAAGGACAGTAAGACGTGGTTCCTTGACCACAATTACATCGAGGGCATGTACGATATGTTCAAAAAAGTCAACGGTACGTCACGCCTTGTTCAGACCGTCACGTCCGGTGCATGAATGGATCCGACACGTTGGCTAGCCCGAGAACGCATGATCGGATGGTATCACACGGGGCCCAAGCTCAGAGCATCGGATCAAGAGATAAATGACTTGTTCAAGCGGTATATCGCCAAACCTGTCATGGTCATCGTGGACGTACGACCCGACACCGTCGGGATCCCCACAGACGCCTACTACGCCGTCGAAGAAATCAAAGACGTACGCACACCCTCTCCTCCATGTTACCTCGTGCCAATAACGACGCTTCCTTAGGACGGCACAGAAACGCGCAAAACGTTCCTCCATGTCCCGTCCGCAATAGAAGCAGAAGAAGCAGAAGAAATAGGAGTCGAGCATCTCCTCCGAGATATTAAAGACTCGACGACGACAACCCTTGGCACACGCGTAAGCGAGCAGCTTGCATCGTTGCAGGGTCTTCAATCTCGGCTACGTGACGTACACAACTATATCTTGGACGTGGCCGCGGGCACATTGCCCGTGAACCACCAGATCATTTACCACCTCCAGGATGCCCTCAATCTCCTTCCTGATCTCAGCGACTTAGCGGTGACGCACGGTTTCACGTCGAGTACGAACGACCAGTTGTTGGTGGTGTATTTGAGTACTTTGCTGCGGGCGGTGATTGCGCTGCACGCGCTGGTGGACAACAAGACGACCATCGGGCGTGCTGAGCTAGAAGAGGGTGTAGATGAAAAAGAGAAGGAGAAAAAGTCGGGTAGTAGTGAAGCCAAGAAGACCGAGGAGGGAAAGCAGGAGGGTGAAAAGGGCAAGGGCAAGGACAAATCTGACACGGACAGGGGAGTGTAGCGTACCAGTGACTAGCACGTGTTGAGCACGTGTACAATGCACCGTGTGACAAGCTTTTTTTCTTCCCTTCTCCTCTTCGTTTTCAGCGTGTGCGAGGTCGGTCTCTCTCATTGCACTTTGTCCTATTGAAAGAAAGACGAAAAAAGTACGTTTGACCGCTGTTGGTCTCTAACATCAGCTTGTTTCATGCGCTTCGTGTGCGCGGATGGGCTCGACTCCGATCAATCCCCCCCTAACATACACTTTTCAGGTTCTCTCCTCTGAACAAGACTTATGATGTCGAGTGCCCGTGGATGTTTCAACTGTGGAGGCTGTGCGTGGTGTTTTCGTGTTGTTCGTCTTGCCTTTCCTCCCATGACCTTCGCTGCCGGCGAAGGCCATGTCTACCTAGTGATCTCGCCCACCTCATCTATTTTATCTACATTCTTTTCTTTCATCTGTGTGCTGAGCGGTGCTGACGTGGACCGCTGTGTTCTTTTTTTGCTTCCATATCGTACCGATGACCAATGTGATCGTCGAAAACCAACGCTCAAAAAAAAAAAAAAACAATGATAACATTGATCCCATGTCTTGCTCACGCCCGTCTTGTGTCGTGAAATTGCCCTATTCATCCAATCCATATCAGTCGGCCATCAAGCTGCCAATTGTCCTAAAGCTGGCACGCCTACATGGTAATGTTTGATCTCAAATTCAACTCTCTGGGGGGTAGCCACTCATTGTCTGGACCCGTCGTTTGTCTTAGCTATAACTGTGAGCACAGTTCTCTGCCTTCGTCCTCCCTTCGTTCATCTCCTTCTTGGGACTGATGGCGACTCTTGTCATGGCGTGTAGGTGGGATGGAGGGCCACGTTTCGCGCGATTGCACGATGGAAGCCAAGGCCAAGTCTTGCTACAAGTGTGGTCAGGAAGGTCACATCGTGCGTATTTTCTTTCCTGATCTCTTCCTCTCCCAGTGTGATCGTGGACGGATGAGTGTTACTGACGGTGTCCCTTGCATAGTCGCGTGACTGTACCCAAAACGTCGGCGGCGGTGGCTACGGCGGTGGCTTCTCGAGCGGTGGTTCTGGCCAAGAATGCTACCGCTGTGGTAAAATCGGGCACATTGCACGTGCGTGCCCCGACGGTGCAGGTGGAAATTCTGGGTATGGCAGCGGAGGCGGAGGCTACGGTTCTTTCGGCGGTGGCGGTGGAGGTAAAACTTGGTACGACATCCCTCTTTTCCACATGTCGACTCGGTTCGTGTGTGTGACGGTTCTTTTTTCCAGCTACACGTGTGGCGGCGTAGGCCATTTGTCGCGCGACTGCGTTCAAGGTTCTAAATGCTACAACTGTTCCGGAATCGTACGTGTTGCGATCGTTGGTCGTGTGTGAGATGACGTTGGTCATTTTTTATCTGTAGGGACATATCAGTCGGGATTGCCCTCAGCCACAGAGGCGCGCTTGCTACACATGCGGCTCAGAGGGGTACGTCTCGCCTCCGTTTGGTCGATACAATATATCTCGTTCGCTCACGAAACTGTCAGACATATCTCTCGCGATTGCCCTGGTCAGGCTGAAGAGGGTGCTTGAGCCGAGATCATGCGCTCGTGTGATATCCCCCCTCCCCTCCCTTGTATTGCTAGTTGTTGAATATGTTTCTTTTTGCGCGTACTTTGTGTCTTTCATGTCCCGTCTTTCCTTGTGTCCTGTGCTTTTCGTTCGTCTTTCTTGATGTCACATCTCGCACGCTGTGTTATCTGGCTGTCATGACGGGTTACGCATTTTTGCAAAGCAAAAAAACATGGCCGCCGTCGCACGGATAACGACCCGGTTGGGGCCGAACTCGGACTGAGTTTCATTTTCGCACGGGTCAAAAAGCCTTTTTCTTTCTACCCTTCAATTTCCGTCGAAATCCACACACACACACCGTCGTTGGACGAATACCTGCCCCTCTCCCTCGCCTCATGCAAGCTCTTCGTTTAACGCGTCCTACGCAACGTCTCGCACTCCGCCGTCTCACCACAGCCGCCCCATCCACGTCGGCCTCGACAACGAGCGCGAATGCATTGCCGATCCCACTGAGCAACGTCGAAGCCCAATGGGAAAAGCTGTCCAAGACCGACCAAGCGACGGTACAGGGACAGCTCGAGGAGATTCAGAAAAAGGACTGGAAGTTGTTGTCGGTGGATGAGAAAAAGGCAGGTGTGTGTGTTCGTCGTTTTCCGTTTTCGGTTGCTCTCTCTCTCTTCTTGGGTACTCATTGTCCTTTTTCTTCTTCTTTCTTTCTTTCTTTCTTCATGTTGCATTGGTACGTCGTGCGGTTGCGGTAAACGACGTACGAACGTATCATGTTACATGGCACGGGACGAACGAATAGCTTATTACGTCGCGTTCGGCCCGCATGGTCCCCGGACTCCCGTCAGTCCACCCGGTCAAGGTCTCAAAGTCTTTTTGTACACGATGGGTCTCGTCGGTATTTCCGGTCTGATTTCGATGGCTGTTCATTCGCGGGGTAAGTCTCTTTTTCCATCAACTCCCGACCGGTCGGCGGGCCATATCGACCATACGGAATTGAACTGAATTGACCGACCCGTGTTCTTTTCTAGCACCACCACCACCCAAGACGCTCACCCGAGAATGGCAAGAAGCCTCGAACGAGCGTGGGCGCGAGCAAAAAATGGATCCCATGTCGGGTGCGTCACACTCCCTATTAAATCGTTTATTTCCTCCCTCGTGGACTCACGCGTCTATCTGCGTTCGAAACGTCTAGGTATCTCATCGGAAGGCTACACTGGCAAAGGTTTCGTTCAGCATTGAGTCCCTTGGATCGATCCCCCCCGATTCAGAGCCCGTCGAGGAAAAAGGACAGTGCAGAATTGGTGCAGAATGGGATTGCCTTGGCATGGCCTGGGTCGTCGTGTTATGTTTCTGCCCTCTGTCTCTCTCTTTTCTTTGATGTAACTAGAAACGGGAGGGTCTCCCAAGGTAGAGGTTTACGCGTAGAGGATGCGTTGATCATAAACGACGCTTTTTTTCCTTCCTTTTTATTATTGATATTTTGCCCGGTTTTTCTTGTGTCACACGTGGTCATGGCGGGTTTGTCGTACAGCAAGTTCCCCGTAGGTAAGGTTGACGGGATTCTGATCAGAGATGGACGGGGTCGTACTCGTTGATTTTTCGGAGGGAACCCACGGGGGCGAGTGCCGCATTGCTGCCTTGCGAAGTGCAAGAATCATAACAGAACACACCTCACCTGCGTATATGCGCGACGAATCTCTGAGTGCTGAATACTGCGTGATCGTGTCCAGAGAGTATCAAGGATATCCCATCACCCAAGACCACCATAGGCTAGGAAGAAAAGGAGAGGCGGAAAGGGTATATATCAGTAGCTTATATGTCTGGTATATTAATCACGGTCTAACTCCACGACCCGGGTGGGTGGTGGAAATAGGGTCTCTTGGATACCGAGATAGACTGCTTTGAGGATCGGAAAATAGGGAAGGAGGTTCTGTAAGAAAAAACGTGCATGGATGCGTGTGTGGGTTGGAGGAACGGATAGCACGTGGGGACGTACCTCGAATGCGACTCGAACCTCGACTACCCCATCCGGCGCTGCTGCAGCCTCGGGGGCAGAAGAAGCCGAGGAAAGGGTGGACTGCGTCCCCGTCCGCTGCAACGCAGCCAAATAATACCTCACGCCCCATCTCCGAAAGCCCTCGTGTATGATGACGTCTTCGAGCGCCGAGAGCGGAATAAAGTGGTGCGTAGTGAAAAAGGGGGGGAAGAAGGGGTGACCGAGGTGGGTTTCGAGTTGGATGCCGAGGGTGGGGAAGACGAGGAGGGATTCTGGTGACGAGTGTTTGAGGTGTTGTGGGATGGGTAGACGTGCAAGGTTGGACGTACCGTGAAGAACTTGGGTGCAGCGGGCCCAGACGAGCCATGTCAGCACTGTCCCGATTCCAACGACGAATGCGGGACGGGAAAGCGGACAAGGGATGGGGACCTACACCACCACCGCCCAAAAAAAAAACCGAATCAGCGCCGCCATCCACGTCGACCAAAAAGAAAGCAACACACGCACACCAATCCGCGTCAAAAGGACCCACACCACCACCACCACCGCCAACACGCCCCCGTCGACCCAAGACCAGATACACGTCCCACGCACGATCCGCCCGCTCCCATCACGCGCCAACCGCCAATGTTCGACTCGATACTCGGTAAACCCTGGCCAATAAAGGACGGTGAATTCGGGATGTGTGTCTGGCAAGGGGCGGGTTTGGCGCATGCATCGAAGTCCAAATCGGGTGAGGAGATTGAGAGGAAGGGGCGGAGCTTTTCGAAATAATGCTTAGTCAACATATCGGCCGTTTCGACATTTTACATAAGCAATGTTCCGCCTCAAAGCAGTGCGATCTGATCTTTTCAATGAAACTTGTATACATATGTACACCAACAATATTTGGCTGCGGATGAGGTGTCGACGTACTCATCCACGATGTAGACCGGCATTTAGCACCGGGCAGTGACCTCGGTGACCCAGCATCAGGGCTACTTACCGAGCAAGCCGGGCCCTCCATCTAGATTCAACTTGCCGCATCAACATCAACGTCGGGCGCACCGCCCATTCAGGTATGCACGGTATAGCGGGACGGCTCGATCGTATGTGTATGTCTGTTTGACACTACTTGCGGTGATGCGGCGATAACGGGCTCCAGCTGCCAGGATCAACCCGCACGTCGGCATCCAGGAGTTAAATGGACGCTATCGCGCGTGCGTGATGCGACGGTGCCGGAGTCGCGGCTTTCGTAGATTCAAGAACGCCGGAGCCTCGGAGCCTCTTGACGGGGCGTGGAATGCAGAATGTGGAGTGGGGTCGACGCGCAGCATGACGCAGTCCGATCCCGTGCCAAATGTCGACGTTTCGATTGGTGTGTACTCAAATGTGCTGACTAGTGGATGCGGTGAGACAGTTGTTTCGCTCGGGTGCATACCGTCGGAGGAAGCACGGCTGGACCTGTCCGTGTGCTACCGAGTCTGGACCCCCCCCCNCCCCCCCCCCCCCCCCCTTCGTCGTACATTGCGTCTCTGCCGCTGTCCGGCAGGGGAAACACTTGGAAGGTAGTGGCGGTGATGATCCGCGACCGCCACATTGTATCACTTGCGTAAAACGCGATCTCGGAGCGGTACCGTGCCTTGGATCCAAGATCCCGTAGCCAGCAAAGTTGGGGTAACTGTACCTTGATCGCTCTTACGCCAACATTATCTCGGTCATCTAAGATATAGACAAGTATTAAACTGTTCGGTGCAGGTGACTACCACTAAACCATTTTGGGTAGCCTGGACGAGGGTCCTACAATGAGTTAAGTTGCATACCAGGGACTGATTCGAAGCGGTGGGTGCACTTGGCAGCAACGAGGCCCGTCCGATGCTCGCCCTCGATCCAAATTCCAAAGGCCAGGCTTGGCTTCGAGTGTGGCACAGTTAAGGAGCTGCCGCCATGTTATACTATGCTGCGCCTTGCTGCGAAAGGAGCTCAGGCCGCTTGGCGAATCCAAGTTGGTGGATTTGACGCCGTACAGGATAGCCATGATTCATACTGAGTAATTCATCGAGGACAGGAAACAGGACAGCTGCTGAATCCGAGCTGGTGGATTTGACGCCGTACAGGACAGCCATGATTCATACTAAGTAAGGATCTCTTTGTTAGAGAGGGTCATCGAGAAGACAGTGCCGTGCGGCGTCGCACGTGGACGAATGAAGAAAGTAGAAGCCCACACGGTCTCATACACGCGCAGGATGCATCACCGAGGAGGTCATGAACAGAGTCATGAATGGAATGACGTGCTGCCACAGATGCAACTCGCATGTGCCTAAGCACATCTCATCTCAACACGGAACCGCATCCTGCTTAGGCATGATACACGCGACTTGGCACACAAGACTCGAAAACGGCACAAGGTGCGTGCGTCCAACGTACGAAAGGTGGTGTGTTGGATGCCCGTCAGAAGCGCGTCTATTTGCAACAAGGAGGTAGAAAAAAACAAGTGCAAAACAGGTGCACCAGGGTCAGACGATCAACGCTCTGATGAACTTAGACGGCTGCTTTTCCCGGCGCCTTGTCCTCCTCGGGGTTGAGGAGTACCTAGATGGGAGTCACATTGAGTGGATGCCAGGACGACACGCCAGACTAGGTTGCTCACCTGTTGACCACCCACGCCATTCTCCCACTTTTGATATCTGAGCGCAGTGACGCCTCGTTTCTCTGCACCGGCCAGCTCCGTCTCCTTCAACGACTGACGGACAGCCCGTGCAGTGATTTGAGCGTACTTGTTGTACCTGCGATGGTTGTCAACGACGACACTGCATCGCCAGGTGCGTCGAACGTACGTGAAGACACCTCGCCAAGTTGTGCTCATGGTGCTGTGGTGTTTTTGCGTGCGACGCTGTTGTGCTTGTGTTGTCGAGCACAAAAAGTTGCGGGTGAGATCGTCTTCCGGAAGTATCCGATTGGACCACCCTGCGAGGGGTCTACTTCGTCATTACTAGTTTATGTGTGTACGTCGTTCTCGTCGTCGCTGGCCGCCATCATGGCAGGCATAACATGGCACTATGTCCTCAAGTTTATCATCACCGGTATGTGCTCGTCCTCTCTGACGAACGCCCTACTCACACCCGTACCACCAGGCGATGCCTCAGTAGGCAAGTCGTCCCTCCTCGTCCGCCTGACAGACCAGCGCTTTATCACCAATCCCGATCCCACCGTACGTGCACCATGCGTCCTCTTTAATCTCGCAACTGACATGTATTCCACAGCTCGGCGTCGAATTCGGTTCCAAACTCATCGAGATACCCGAACAAGGCAAGATCGTCAAACTCCAATGTCAGTTCCCGTCCCTTCCATCTTCCCGCGTCGTCATGGGCAACGCCCCACCCCCTAAGATTGCAGGTGCTGAACTCTTTTTTTTTTTTTTTTTCTTCTTGTATAGGTTGGGATACGGCCGGGACAGAATCCTTTCGCTCGATCACACGCTCGTATTACCGAGGTGCTGCGGGGTGTTTACTAGTCTATGACGTGACCTCTCGTACGAGTGCGTAACGCGAACCTATCATGGAAATCGTCCTTTCTCTTTGACGCTCCCCCCCCTTTTACCGATCCTTTGGCTCCTGTGCGCGCTTGCGATTCCCCAAATAAAACCCCATCAATGATCCCTTTATCATCTCCCCCCCTTTCAAACACAGGTTTTATGAACGCGCGTGTTTGGCTCGCGGACGTTCGGGAACACGCAGATCCACACCTCACCTGTATCCTTGTCGGCAACAAGGTCGATCTCTGCGAAAACACCGACGGTCCCTCCCCTTTACCCTTTCCCCCCTCTACCCCGCTCAGACAACGCCAAGTCACCACCGAAGAAGCGGCCCAGTGGGCCGAACAAGAAGGCCTCTTGTTCGTTGAAGCCAGCGCGAAATCGGGACACAACGTGGATCGGGCGTTTGAAGACGCGTCGAGGGATATTTTGGACAAGGTCCAGCGGGGCGTGTTCGATGATGATCGGGTAGGTGTGGCTTTTGCATTGATTCTCCGTCCTCCCTTCCCCCTTGTGATCTCATCACACCCCCTTTTTTTCCGTTCCTTCCCCTTCCCCTTGGCCGAATGACCCGCTCATCCCCACACGCAGTCACCTGGCGTGAAGCTGTCCAAAACTGCGAATGGAAGCGTGCCACTCGATCAAGGGTCCACAAAGGCAGTGTGCTGCTCATGATATCCGATTGGTCCCATGATGCAATGGCGGAAATGGGTGTGGTACATATGTATAATGCATGCATGATCAAATGGTAACATGTTACTGTATACTGGAACGTTGCACCGTCTGCACGGTTGCGGGGATTAGACGCTATATATGCATATATATAGGAAAGGATAGGAAATATATATAGATATTATACGATATGATGCTGGAATGAGGATGTCAGATGCTGACGAAAAGGCAGTTCGTGTATTAGCCCCAGGTTGAGAGGATGCGCAAAAAGAAATGCGGTTGAATGCGTATCATACAAGCGAGTTGGCTCGGTGGGGTATCATGTAGACGTGCCAAGTCCATAGTTAATAAACATTTTGTGCGATCGAGTGCCGTCTAGGGCTGCGGTGTGCATGCGTGAGTGTGCGGATCACCAGGCCTTCTTTTCTCATCGTCATCGTCAACGAGGCCCACGTTGCGAAGGGGGGGAGGAGGAAGAAACGACAACGGTGCAACCCCTCCAAAGACCAAAGACCAAAAGCCGGAAAAGAAAAGAAAAGAAAAGAACCGAACCCCCCAGCAAAAAAAGAAAAAGAAAAAAACCTCATGACCGCCTCAACGACTCTGCATACTCTTGCAACTGCTGTACGAACCCAAAGTTGGGCTCGGCCGCTCTCCGCCTCGACTTGACGTACTGAATCGCCTGCGCCGTCGACCATCCAAACTCGGCGATCAGGTACGCCGCGACGATGGAGGTGCTCCGGCTCACGCCCTCCATGCAGTGGACGAGGACGCGTGCGTTGGGGTCCATCAGCGCTGCGCGCAGAAACGCCGTCGTGTGCGGGAGGTGCGCGGCGAGCTCGCTGAATGGGAGGTCGTCGAGCGGGTATTGGACGCGGTGGATGGGGAGCGGGGGGAGGGCGACGTAGCCGCGCATGGCGGAAAGGACGTGGGTGATGCCGAGACTGGCGAGTGCGGATGGGTTCTCGACAAAGGCGAGGTCGGAGACGTAGAGGCGGGGTATGATTTCGGAAGCGCTGGGTGGGCGGAGGGGGTAGGGCGTTTGGGAGATGGGGGAGGGGGGCCATTGGGAGGAGGTGGCGATGGGCATGGGTGGTGGTGGAGTGTGACTGGTGGAGAGGCTGAGACGGTTTCTCTGTGGGGGGTTATATAGTGTGAAAGGGAACTGCAACGGAAGATACTCACCATGACAACTTTTTTTTTTTTTTTTTGACAGAGCGCAGGTGAGACGGGATGATGATGTCGATGATTACACCGCGCGTTATAAGCGGGCTGGGTTGGTGGAAGGAAAATTAAAATTATGAGACGACCACCGCCCTTGGTCACTATTGCGATTGGCTAGCGAGATGAAGAAACATGGACCTGTTTTATGAAGAAAAAAATAAACCTTGGAGAGGTCTGGATGGATCCGCCACTCGAGGACGAGGCGAGGCGAGGGTCTTGGATTAGGCTATTGGACTGCGAGATGGCCGGCCGTCGGAGGGCGCTGCAAGGGGAAAATTGATGGGCCTCGGGTGGGTCTAATTTGCGGGATCACAAAGACACCGGCAAACCCGACGACTGTGCTCGCAAGGTGTCATCTCCTGTGAACGCTCGGTACGTTTTACCAAACCCCCCCGTACAGCCTCAAACCTCAAGGCACACCCTCAGAGGCGATGCCCACCCTGCTCCGGCCGCTCTCACTCGCAGGGCCTCGATAATTTTACCACAGGAGAATGGCAGTGTTGCACTACCTCGTGTGCTATGTAGAAAGAACGACTCGAAATCAAACACATACGGCCTAGCTCCTCCAAAAGGACAGGTCTTTTTACTGTACCACCATCATCAAAATTTCATTTCATCAAAACGTGAAAAAAAGACGTGGCAACCCGATGCGAATCACAAAGACCACTCCCCACCAAACGCGTCTAGATGAGATCACTGGTGTACATTGTCATCAGTTGATGAATCAGAATGCTAAACCCGAATGGACATACGCGACGTTCAGCGGCATCTCGTCAATCTGTGTGTTGTAGAATTCTGCCCGTCATGACGGCACCGTGAGTCCTTGGCGACGCTATCTAACAGTCGCACTCACGTTCGATATCTCTCAGCATTCTAACGTCCTCAGTCGTAACAAAGTTGATGGCAACACCCTTACGTCCAAACCGTCCACCGCGTCCGATACGGTGAATGTAGTTCTCGCGGTTAGTCGGCAGGTCGTAGTTGATCACAAGGGACACTTGCTGCACGTCGATTCCACGCGCCAACAGATCCGTCGTGATGAGCACACGAGATGATCCAGATCGGAACTCTTTCATCAAAACCTCTCTTTGCTTCTGCTCCATATCTCCGTGCTGCGCACAAACCCATTAGCCAGAATGAAGATGCGGCATCGCCTTGTTTCGCTTTGTTCACATACCATGGCAGAGACCGTGAATTCCCGCGAGTGCATCTTCTCCGTCAACCAGTCCACCTTCCGCCTCGTGTTACAGAAAATGACGGCCTGGGTAATCGTCACCGTCTCGTAAAGATCGCAGAGCGTATCTAATTTCCACTCTTCTTTCTCCACCGCAATGTAGAATTGCTTGATACCTTCGAGCGTTAATTCGTCCCGCTTCACGAGAATGCGCACGGGGTCACGCATGAACTTCTTGGTCACCTCCAAGACATCCGCCGGCATCGTTGCCGACAACAAGACCACCTGTGTGTCCTGAGGTAAGAGCTGGAACAGCTCGTAAATCTGGTCCTTGAAGCCTCGGGACAACATCTCATCAGCCTCATCGAGACAGAATATCTTGATATTGTCCGTCCGAAGCGCTCTCCGATTGATCATGTCGTACACGCGTCCAGGCGTGCCCACAACGACCTGAACGCCCTCTTGCAACTTGGCCATGTCCTCGCGCACGTTCGTACCGCCGACACAAGCATGACATTCGATGTTCATATAGTCCCCGAGTGCGATCACGACTTTTTGGATTTGCTGTGCGAGTTCACGGGTGGGGGCGAGGATGAGTGCTTGGCAGCTTTTGATGGACAGATCGAGCTGTTGGAGGATCGAAATGGAGAAGGTGGCGGTCTTGCCAGTACCGGATTGGGCTTGGGCGATGACATCGTGCCCCTTTACCACAGGTACGATCGCGCGTTGCTGGATGGCCGAAGGACGCTCAAAACTTGCAACGAGTGCGACTCGACTCAACACTCCATTCTCAGAAAAGAAGGAAAGAAGGAGCTTACCCGTAGGCGTAGATACCACGGAGAAGCTCTGGCTTTAGATCCATGTTATCAAAGCTGATGCGAGCGTGATCAGAATGAGACGGTAATGAGATCACAGCGGCGCATGCACGCACTTGTCGACGACTTGGTCCCAATTGGACTCGATCTCGCCCTCGGGGACATCTTGAAGCTGCTCTTCTCTGGATGCGTGGAAATGATGAATGAGCCTGATGCACGATGATCATACATGCGTGATTGCGGACGTACCCTGACATGTTTGTATACTTTGCGTTCGTTATCCAACTGTCGAACTCGTCGTTTCTTTTTCGCTCGTCGACGTGCGCTTGGAAAGAGTTGGACCTGCGTCCGACGAGTTTGTTTCGATTTAGACAAAATTTCTGGAACCCTCGCGCTCAGCAAGAAAACTCACACCTTCGGAAATTGCCGTTACTGTTTTTTTTCGGACTCAGCACGCCACATGGCGCATGCGCAAGCTTTGGTCCATTCCTCTACGACGATACGACACTTTCTTTCAATCCGGCTTTGTCAGAAGTAGTGTTCCTAAATCTGATCTACCATTTCATCAAAGAGTCTTAATGAGATATGAATAACTGAGTGTGGCGGCATAGAATAAAGAGGGGGAGGCCCAAAAAGACACGAAATGCACACAATGTCGTCACGCCCTGTCACACACAGCATGTATGTAAGCGAACAGCCGTCACTCAGGGGAAGACACAAAAAGAGATGCGAACGGCCTAGCATGACTACGACCGGGTTGGTCATCAATTAATCCTGAAGGCGGCGGGTGTCGTCTATCCATCATCTATGTCACACCATCAACATTTTTTTTGTATCCATTTTTGTCCCGTTGGGGTGCTGTACCCTATGTAGGACATTTCTAAGCTAGGTACTTCCATCAACATTGATTTCACCTAGTCTCAAAGAATCACAAAACAAAAGGTAGAACGATGAGAACTCACGAGATTTGCTACACCAAGTATGAGGATCAGTATAAATCCAAAAATCCGCATTGTCCACTTGAATCTGACAAGTCGATAAGAGTCTCGTTAAGGAAGAATGAGACTGCCACACATACCCGACTTAAGGGATCAAATTCTGTGCTGCAATCGGGAATATCGTCCCTCCGACTGACGACCCAATAGCATTGAAACCCAGTACTAGGTCTCTTCGTTCCGAGAACCAGTGTGATACAACCCCTAGTGCCGGTCCGAACAATACATCACATGCAAGCTATTCGACATAAAAATGTAGTATTACAGCGGGAGTGAGCAAGCTTACGCACACGAAACACAGGAAACGAAACTCACTAGCCCTTGCGCCAAGAAAAACTGCCAACATACCTTGCACTCCGCGATAAGGAAGGTGCAGACTATTAGGAGACAACTAGAAATGAAATATGGTATCTTGAAATATCCTATATCAAATAACCGCCCGGTGACAAGTCTCGGGAAAGAGACGAGGGCATACCGATGGCGCGAATGTGGTAAAGAAACGGCCGCACGAGAGGCATGGGGACGCAAGGAAATTCCGAATCAGAAATGCATCAGACACTGAGACAGTCAGCGACAACTTTCGTCTCACAGAAGCAAATATTCCAACCCACCTGCGCCTTCATTTTCCGTTTCAGCAAAACACGTTACAGTTCCTGGGTACGCTGAGTCGTATGAAAGACCTCACACATCTTAGTGGGCTGTTCCACATTGTTGTCACCACTTCCAAGACAGACTCGGCACTGGTGTTTGATGCGTGAGCCGCGAAGTAAAGAACGCCACGGACGCTTCTTGAACCCGTACTAGGTGGCACCCCACAGGGACCCTGAAATACTTAGAGAGCAAAAGCGTAGTTACATTCACAGCAGGCTCCTAGAAACTCAAAAAACCACATACATACCTACACGAACACTAGCATACTAGTACACCACCCCAGAAAACCCACCACATCCCACCGCAAACCGCATCCAACCACCATCCGAAAGACCTCGCCCGAGACATGTCATGCGCGGCTAGCCAAAATATTCCCACGCCTACGGCCCGTGCACCAACGGCCTCCCAGCGAGGCACCACGGGCAGAACGAGTCGCAAAGCATATATGT
>QFEM01012626.1:0-10598 GCA_003316205.1 Boletus bicolor
AAGACAAATCCGCAGCCGTCGCAGTCAACGACTCAAGTCGAGCCCAAGATGCGTGGGGCCAACCGCTCCACCAAGACGGCCGGGAAACTCAAAGTCCTCCCTGACCAACCTACAATGCCTGGTCCAGCAACAAGACCCACTCAGGAACTCGACGAGAGTCCGAACGCCACTGGAGACACGGACGAAGGCGACGACGAAGAAGAGGAGGCCGACGAAGACGACGAAGAGGGCGCCGAGGGTCGTCTCAGGCAGATATCTCGAATCCCTCAGGGTACCGCACGGCGTGATGCGCTCAGGCTGACCAAGAAGAAGGCCAAGTCGCTGCCGAGGGTGACAGCCTATGCGACCGCCCAGTACGTTTCTTCTCGAGTTTTTTTTCCCTTTTTTTCTCTTTGTTCTCTCTCGCAAGGGTTACCAAAGCGATTTGAAATTTGACGTTGTTTCGTGTGTGGTGATAGGTCGTACCTGCTTCCTGAACTCGTCAAGTTTTTCAATGCGAGACGCGCTGCGTACCATACGGATACAAAGATCATTGATGACGTGATTTACACTCCGTATGCCTATGAACTGTCAAGTAATTCGGACGTCCATTTGAGGCACATTGATCGAACGGGAGACTTGCTCGGCGTTCCCGAGTTGAACCCGCCGACGTCTGATGCGAATAACATCTACCCAGCCAAGAAGAAGCGGAGCAAATTCTATGCCATGCCCAACGAGGCAGAGATATTTGTCTTTGGTTATGGCACGGTCGTGATTTGGGGCATGTCAGAGGCCCAAGAGAAACGCTTCCTCACGTCCATGTGAGCCTCGTCCGTTTCGCTTCTCGGGTGTCCTCCCATAATGATTTCTTAGACGACGATTCGAGGTGGATAGACTGGGTAAGCCGTGTGGTCCCTGGAACATGATGGTTGCGAGTATTTTGCCTAGGCCCCGACGACGTGGAGATGGAAGATTTAAATTATTACTATGCAAACTACAGTCGGTATGTGTGCTTCCCTCGACCGGGAAATCTAAGCCGAGCAACCTGAATCTGATTTCCTGAAAAGAATATATAACGACGTGATCACTCTCAGGCATGGCTCAGGATACATGTAAGTTTATTCGTATCACCTCTTATGTTATCCCATAAAACCACGGACCGTAGGACCAAATTGTCATTGTCACATGCCCTCTCCCAATCGGTGAAGATATCATTGGTATGTATGGCATTCTTATCCCTCGGCGATTCTTAGCTAATCGTTCTTCTCAAGTTTGAAGATCTGATATCCTCAAAAATAGAAGAAACAAAGGACATACCTGAAACACTTTCGGAAACCGGCAAGATCGGGATGCCACATAAAGGTACGTTACCCCTTTTCGAAGTCGCGAGGTGCTTCGCGAACCCGTAAGCAATAGAAATCATGCGTAAAACGGGAGAGCTCTTCATCTTGAGGACAAGCATTAATTCGGTCGGGTCCGTACTAGACTCACCAGTACGTTTACTTGATTCATCTTCTGTGTGCGTCGTACTAGTGGCGTTGACTTCCGGTCGACTTTTTTTTTTGCAGGAGGTATTCTGGGTATGCATTTTTTTTCCCACAATGTGGATGCATTTGTTCTCCGCGGACATTAACGGAAAAGACAGACGTATCCCGATTTGCAACCTCTCTATGAAGCTGCAAGAAGTTACTTGGAAGTTCCTCAACGCATCGATTTGTTGAACACGCGTGTAGAGGTCCGTTGAGCTGGCACGCTTAATGTGGCTCGCGTGACCAGTTGCTAAAATAATAACAGGTTCTTCAAGACATGCTTCAACTGCTCAAGGAGTCGGTCTCGAGCAGGCACGCAGAGCGTCTTGAACAGATTGTCATTGCTTTAATTGGCATAGAGATTGGTCAATATTTCACCCTCTGGATGTCGTTGGACGCTGACTCGAGCCTACTGAAACAGTCCTTGGCATCATTACCATCCTCGTTGATTTAATGGCCTCTTAAGACTCACGGCCTCGTTTGTATTATATAGCACTCTAATTGGTGTGCGTTTTCCGAGGACAAGTCATTTCTTCTCATCACATTTCATATATGATACTTCGAACCTGGTATTCTTGCAGTATTTCATGTGCTTCTTGCAATTTTGGACACAGCCAACATGCGCGTCGTGTTGTCTGTCTATGATTACTCTTGGCCGCACGAGGTTTCCTGCGTGCAAACGTGGTTATACCGCCACACAATCATACACTTTCTTGCGTGTACTGATTTTTCTTGAAGGTACCCACCCCCTAGTCAGATCTTGGTAAGAAAGTTCGATAGTTCTTTATAGGCAATGAGAAGATCGATGACGCTGCGATTGAACAGGGTCATGTTATACTTTTTGTGTTAACAACCAGAGTACGATGCGGAGATTTGCGACATCACGAACTTTGCTATTTACGAACCACCAACGTGTGTTACTCGTCTGGAGAACATCTCGTCAAGGGACACATCAAATGTTGTTGCTCGTCATGGGGACAACTTTGCTGTTCACGTGCATGCGAACCCCTGTCATGACGGCTGAGCGTCGGGACTCGCGAAGAGACGAAAGCGGGCGCGAGTTCCGCGGGGCCAAGTCGGACGTCCGTGCATCGGCGTCCCACGCCAGACACTTGTCATGTCCTTGGCATCCCTCGATGCTGTTCGCACGTATGCCCCTGGGCGCTTCACCACTCCAAAAGGGAATGCGTGATAACACCTCTTCGTAACAGAGCCATCGACTGAGAGGCCAAATGTTGGGCTCAGGCCATGGGAGACGAGATCCAACGAGCGAACTCGCCGAGGCTTTGGTGATCCCCCTGCACACTGAGCTCAAGGTGGTGTCGATGATGCTGCTTGAACGACGCTTCATGTGGGGATTAGCATATTTTCGGCGACTGTAGTCGTCTCTGGACGACGTTTGGATTCAATTCAAAGAAAGGTACCGTGAAACATTTATGGAGATCGATGCTTTCAATTTTTTTTGGTTGCACGCGGTGGATACGCCACCACTCTGGACCGCTCTATACGTCACTGATAACTCACATCTACTTCGAGGAGCGTTATCGACTAGCAACGTTCGGATGGCCAAAACTTGAGACAAGAGAGGCGCTGGGCAAAGCTCCGCATTCTGCTTGCAAGTCGAAGGGCCACCCGCGTCGACCGTGGCGGCCACATTTAGTGGCATGCCCGCTTTGAAGCGTTTTCCATTCTCCCTGCGGAAGATCGAGAGATAGTTGATTTAGTCCCCTCGATCGCAAACATGGTCAAGCGTGGCCCGTTCCATGCCCACTGTCCACTCATCACGATGGTGATCGGGGACGCACTTGCCTCCCCGTCTGTCGATGTGGTTGAGTAGTCTGATCACGAGACAAGAGTGATCGGGCCAGTATACCTTTTACTTGCCGTGTACGTTTTCAAGTAGGGCTTGCCATGTCAGTTTTCCTGACACTGAACGTACTCGATGCCTATTGCCAGCGACGGCTGGGTGGTTCTCAACACCCAAGGGAGAATTAGGACACCTACGCTTGATATGATCTGTCTGACCAGGCAATTTCTGGGTTTGTCTCTCTGGCAGGGCGATGCTGCAGGCTGGTTGGAGTTGCACCGGTCATTCTAGCAACCAGTTGACGGACATGGTATATGTTTAGTTCTTATTTGTAGATCGTCCTAGATGGTCATATAGCTCAGTTGAAAGGTTATATCGCTACATACACCGTAACCGGACGCCAGATAGCCTATCCGGTCCTCACCAGTACGGACGTCCATTTTTTGCACTTGCATAAATGGTGTGCATTCAACCTTTCTTTGCGCCTAACATACCTTTAGACGATACCTTTGTGAAGCTACTCGAGAACATGCTTATTATAAATTCCAAAGACTCTACGTCCTAATGAGGTCAAGATTACATGCTAGTTGACAATTTAGGAAAGTCCAGTATTCATACTGACACATACACACCGACAGGCGTCAGACCTACGTGACCAACCTCAGAACCCAAACGGAAGCAGTTTCTCCCCGCCAATAAACCCGTCCCCACCCAAACCCCATCCCTTGGTCCAACCTTGCTCGCTCCTTCGCGCCAGCCTGATTTCAAAGAACAGCGAGCCGTCAAGCACCCGCCGCACGTCTTCCTTGTCGACCATGCCATCCTGCTGCACCAGCAAAAACGTGGTCACCCACTCCAAGAACCCAGCGACCCATCCAAAGGGATCCATCGCGAGACGGTTCCCGTGCATGAACAACCAGAGCTCGTACATACTCATCGTCGTACGAGGCGTGCCCCTCGGGTTCATCGTGTACTATGTATGTATAGTGTCAGCCTGTCAGCGTTGACGAAACAAAAAAAGCTTGTTGTGGATTATCCAACTGACCTTGGTCCACATGTCCTCAAACTTGCATGGGACGAAGCGGCCTTCGGTGTCGAATACACCCGAGTCGGAGCCGTGCTTGTCGGCATGGATCGTCTTGATGTAGATGCGGAAAAAAGGGTCAGGGATGTAGCTGATGGCGAGTCTGAAAGAGAGAGAATCCATGTCAGTGTTCTGCAGTGCTGCCAACCACCGACCGACCTGGTAGGCAACGACATTGTGGCGTGGACCACAATCGCCGCCAGGAAGCAGAACAAGAGGTTGAATCCAAGGTCGCGGAATCCCCGCCAGGTGTCGATCGGCCAAATGACGCCATCGCCATCTCTGTCCCAATACACGCAGTGCTGCTGCATGACAGACTAGGAGGGAGCCAAAACGTCGTTTTTGAGACTGAAAGGTATGACTAGACGAGAAAGGTACTGACGTATTTGGAGTACTTTTCAGCGTGGCGGGCACTACCGTCTGGCTGCTCGGCGCTCGGCGCGACAGACGCGCGGGGAAGGTACGGACGCTCGATAACCTTGTCGGTGTCTATCCTGTTATGACGCTTTCCGGTCACTGGAGCCAGCGGGGCTGCCAAAGCGTGTCCGGATTTGAGTGGCGCGCTGTTCATGTTGTTTCGCCTGATGGTGTCGATGAGCGTATAGAAGGAAGCAGGGAGAAGGGACGACGAGGCGTTCAAGCGTGCGGGAGCCGCGCACATGCAAGTTGTCAGCATTCCTGCTTTCGTCATAAAAATGTCGGTCGGTCGGAAAATAAATATATGGCATTCTTGTCAGTACCGATGTCATTATCGGTCTGGCTGGAAGGTTTCAACTGTTGCATTTGTGAGGCTCGAATTTACAGAATACCATTAGTAAAAGCGTCGCTACTCAGTCCATCAATGGCACCCTGCTCAGTCCTTCTCCGATCCGCTGCAGCTCCCGCTCGGGGTGACCTGACCACTGAGCGGAACACCCTTTTTGGGTCTCTTCACACGTGCGAAGATCCCAACCTCAGGGTCACGGATAAAGTTTACAATGACCATGGGCCAACTTGGGTGTGAAGGGATCGAGTCATAAAACTCGGGTGCGAGAGCACGGAGAGCAGGAAGACGGGTCCAGGGTATGGATGGAAAATCATGATGCTCGTTGTGATACCCCACCTGAGTGGCAGAGTTAGCCAACAGATCGATGCGGAAGGAAACAAACGTACGTTGTAGGCAAGAATGTTGAGGGGACCGTAATAGCTGTAGGTCTCCTGATTGAGACCATCCCAGACGTAGTGTTCGGCGATGAAATGACCAGCGCATGGATGTAGACTACCAGCGAAGAAACTGGAGAACAACAAATACAACAGTGACCGAATACCGAATGTTTGCACCAAGACATAGTCAAACACGAGCTGGACGACTATGTTGATAAAGTGCCATCTGGTTAGCCTCTGGGTGCGGACGAAGCCAGGTCTCAAGGCGTAGAAGAATATCTGGAAAGTGCTTCCGGAGAGGTGAGGCTGTCGATATGGTGATGGGGCAAGGTCACGTACGCGAAGAATGTCTTTCCAAGGACGTTGTTAAGACAGAGAAGCTCTAGGTGGGTGGGAAGATCTACGTCTATACTATCTTCACCGAGATGTTTGTGATGTTCCAAATGATATCTCTTTTGGCGATAAGGTGAGTAACGATGTGTGTGTGGTACGATGTACGACGGACCTTGAAGGAAGCGGAATAAGGTATGCCAATGGGTAAGTTCGCAAATACAGCCAAAGCTTTGTTAGCATTAATGCCTTTGAAGGCAAGGTTGTGGGTGATCTCATGAATGGCAAGAAAAAGGTTGTGATTCGCGGTACCGCCGACCGCGTACGCGAGGAACAAGAACCAAAAGGAGAGTGGGTGCGAGTGCCGGAGTTGTATGGCAATAAACAGCTGTAGGGAGACGACGGCTAGGACGACGTATTTGGTGAGAGGCTCATGGCCCATGAGCTTGACGACGTCTGGATGCGCCTTCATAATTTCCATTCGACGAGAGCGATGCGGCTCCTCAGTCATCAGCCAGAGAAAATCTGTGGGATCCTGAGGAGGTCCTGGGTGGGATCGCCCATTGTCGTCCACAGATGCGACGACTGTTCGTCGGGGGGAGCGCTTCCCCTCTGTGAGGGACTCCGCGCCGCCGAAGTAACTAAAATCTGGACAAGGTCTGACGGAAGATAAATAGAGGTGTGAAGGAGATGAACGTACCGACAGCCTTCATAGTTGTTGTTGGGGAAAGTTTCAAGGTCATTACTTGAATGATTGATGTGGGAATAATATACCGGATATGGACATCAATAAATTCAAAGTGGCCCCACTCGTCCAAAGTGGTGCCATATCGAAGCGAGCACATATCAACGCACTCGTTTCTTTTTCTCTCGCCCTCACCGTCAACGACGATGAGCACCATCGAATCAGACAGCGCCGACAACGCGGCACCCGACTTTGTGTTGGATCCGTCCGACCCGCTCTACATGCTCCTCAGCAATTCCCATGACACAAAGCCGGACAATCCTTTCGACTTTTCGTTCCCGATGGACCTCGAGTTCAACGACCCCTCCCTCTCCGTTTTTGTCGATCCAAATGCACTCTTTATCGATGGAAAGGCACCCGTCTACTCCACACCCACAGTCCCCCTCCAGCCCCAAGACTTGCTCAATCCCTCTTACCCATTCTCCTTCTCGTCGCCTACGCTCAGCTCTACGTCGGCCTCTGCAGACGAAAGCCTCCCTGGTTTGAGCCCATCTAGCCCTGGCAGCTCTCTCAGTACACGTGCTTCCCCTGCGGCTCCCGCAGCCGCGAGATGGACCGCAGGTGCGTCGGATTCTGTTCTCGGATGGCTTCTCTGGATACTTATCCATATACTAGATGCTGTCTCTCCCTTCTTTTCTCAGACTAACGGACCGTTCGTGGCTCCCTTCCAATCACAACTGGCGGTGCAGCAACCCGTCCCCCCCACGCCCTCCCCTCCCCCTCCGATACATACTGCTCAAGGTCCCCAAACGCATGTCATAAATACCGTAGTGGCGGGCCGTCCAAAGACAAGCCACACCACCATCGAACGCCGATACCGCACTAATTTGAATGCCCGCATCCAAAGTCTCAGAGCTGCTGTTCCAGCGCTTCGTATTCTAGACCAGAACAACAAGAGCGATGATTACAAAGTAGACGACCGTGGTTATATCGACGGTGTCAAGGTCGCAAGAAAAGGAAGCAAGGCAAACGTACTCGGAAAAGCCGTAGAATACATTCGGTAATCTCTCGGAAATCAGGGCCATGAATATGTCACTTACCCCGCTTTTCAGTGTCCTAAAGAGGCGCGAGGTTAGACTGAGGCGCGAACAAGATGGTCTGCGAACTTTGATCTGCGGATTCCCCGGCGGACAGAACATTCTAACCGAATGGGAGATTGAGTGGATGAAAAAGTTCGGAGGTCCTGAGAAGGATGAGATCGATTGCGAAGGTATAGAAGAAGCCAGCGACGATGAAGATGGTGATGGTGATGGTGAAGATGATGGTGATACTTCGGAACGGGCAAGAAAGAAACCCAAAGTCGAAGCCTCGAAGAAGGAGAAACGGAGGATTGCCCCCGCCGCACCCATCCTTGCTGGTCCAGGCGGTGAGATCCCCGTCGCTGCGCCAGGCGTCGTCCTCGAAAAGCGTAAACGCGGTCGCCCGCGGAAAATACAACCCAATGTTCCTCCCCCAATTACCCCAGCCGCTCCTGTATTGCTCACCGATCCTGGTCAGCAGGCTATCGTAGTTCCCTCCATGGCTTCTCAGGTCGCTCAGCCTCAACAATACCTCCTTGCTGTCTTTGCGCTTTTCTCGTTCTTCAACTCGCCATTGACTTCCACATCCCAGCCGCCTTCGCATCACCACACTCACCAAGGCTCTGTCCTATCCCATGCTACTCCCCCGTCTTTTTCTGCCCAACCCGCGATAGGTTGGACATGGAACGATGCTTTACAAATCGTTCACCTGTTCGCATCCTTGGCAGTATTCGTTTCTATTGTTATCCCATGGATCACCGTGCCCGGGAAGGCCTACCAATCGCGATTGATGCAGCTTACACCATTCGCGTCTTTGATCTATCAGGGGCATGCCAGCCCTTTACGTGAAACGTCAGACCTTCCAACACCTCCTGACTCTTCTAATGTCAGCGACTCTGGCTCTGAAGCCGACTCGTCCTCCACCGAGTATACCGTGCGCGCTACCAAGAAAGTGTCAAATCCGCTCATTGACGCGCTGAGCTCCAGAGGCGCAGCTGATGAGTTTGATAACCTCTTGAGCGCATTGAACATTAGCACAGGATGGTTCGGCATGGTTTTGGGATCTGTTGGTGTTTTCCAGGCACAAAATGGATCTGAAACGCGATATGAGCGACGAGCATGGACACGGCTCGCAGAACTTGTGGTTCTCTGTTCTGAGAAGATATCAATATCGGTGCGCTGGCAAGTCTACAATCGTCTTTCTCACCGCTTAGGGTCTGCTGGAACGGAAACGGCCTCCGAAACCCTGGTCTCCGACCTCTGCACGCTCGCGTTGCTCGCACATTCGCTACCTTTTTCCGAGACCCGATCGCAGGCACTCTGGACCCGTGCCAGCGGATTGGCAGAGTCTGTCGAGATATCAGCATACCAGCGTCTCGTGCTTGGTTCAATGACAGTTGAGGGAGCCATGGAGTGCTTGACAACGTCTAAGCCCCTCCCTGGTTCCTCTCCCATCGCGTCACTCGCATCCAGTCTCTTGTGCAAACGTCTGCATTCACACGCGTCTTCTCTCTTCATCCATTGCGTCTCTCAAGGCCCAGAGAGTAATTTCGAGTTCCCATCAACCGAGGATTCGAGGACATGGAGCGCAACCCTCTCTTATGGCCGCAGTCTCGGCGGTGACATCGGTATGCTATCCGACACGCTCGCAAAGGTGTGGCAAGACGGGTGGTTCACCCTTGACATCGACGATCTGAAAGTGGACGCTGCAAACGAAGACGTTCTTGCCTTACTTCGCGCCACGGTTCTGTACAGCCAAGTATTTGCGAGCCAATTTGTCCCATCACCTCCGCCGAGTCCACCTCGGAAAGCGGGAGGAAAGGAAAGCGAGGCAGATGTGGTGTTACACCTTCGTCGGGTTCTTGGATCGAACGTGTTTGAAGAGAGTGGAGAGTCGAACTTGGATGGTTTTTCGTTGGAGGATGCGAGGGATCGTGTTGTGGATATGATCGTTAACCTGCAGAGGGAAAGAAGGACTCGGGTTGGCTAGGCTTCACGAGTGACTGCCGTGCTGCGCTCACACAATGCCTGCATAATGTTCCCTAGCGGAAACACTCCCTCTTGACTCTGTTCCGAGCTTTGCTTTCATGCAGAACGGACATTACGCAACTTACTTGATTAATCCACCCACTTTTTTATGCCTTGTTCCTGTTTTCATTATGTATTAGACAAGTCGGTGTACTGATTCTAGCGACACCGTACCGTAGTGGACACGAGGAGCAAAATTCTACAACTGAATCACGATACTCCTCTGCTTGAATGGCTACCGACTCGGATGTTCCTCCAGGTCTCGGCGACGTGAACGCTCATGTGTATGCCCAGGGTGGGTGTGAGCACGAATGGCGGTCATTCAAGTACGCGCGCCTCTACACGAACGCGTTCGTCATGGAAGGTAACAAGGTAAGTCTGCGCACGCTATTCAGCGAGCATAGCGATCAATCGTCCATCGGTTAGCTGTTGCTCGGTTTCAAGAAACGTGGTTTTGGTGCTGGTCTGTAAGTTTTTCGAGGTCACCTCCACTTTCCAACGTGTTTTCGCGTCTTTCTCGAGTCGGAACTAGACGCTAGAGTCCTCGACTTTGGCATCATCATAATGTGTTGACGTTGCCGTGTGTGACATCGCAGGTACAACGGATTCGGAGGCAAAGTCGAGCCAGGCGAGACGCCCACGCAAGCTGCTCGACGAGAGCTCCAGGTGCGTGTCCTACCATTAGCCCCGCCATCTCGTTCGCACTTCCCCTGACCGCTGGTACTTGGGGGGCAACCAGGAAGAAGCCGGGATCGACGCACCGCTCGAGTACGTCGGGACGCTCTTCTTCGTCGTCAATGGTACCGACTGGGCGTTCGACGTCCGGATCTACGCTGCGCGCGAGCACGTCGGGATACCGACCGAGTGAGTACTCGACCTTCTCTTCTCTTTGTGTGCAAATTTTTTTTGAAAGTGGGGGATTGACCCTTTGCTG
>QFEM01012634.1:0-19399 GCA_003316205.1 Boletus bicolor
CACATAATTAGCTATTAAACATCCTCGAGTGTTGTAGATCGTGTCTCATTGCGAGAATTTCACCTAAAGGCCAAGTGTTGGCGGGTCCGTTTGGAGGTAACTCGTCAGTGTCTTCGCGATTGCAGGAAGTGTCGACGAAGATCGCGGCGGAGACGGTGCCGCACTGAGTGACAAAAGTGTCGACGATGGGGCGTACGTCGCGCAGCAAGAGTTGTTGGGCAAGATAGGGACCGATAGTGTTCATACGTACTGCAGCTGAGAGGAGGGAGCGGGCGTGGAGAAAGAGGGCGAGGTGCTGGGCACGATCTGGGCAGATGGGTAAGAGACGATCAGACAGAGTGGGATACACACCAAGTGAGAGCTGGAGCGCGGCTGTGAGCACACCCCAGCAGAGCGGAAGATGGCCGTGCGTGTCACCGCGTCGTATGGCGAGCTTGAGCTGATCGACGAGAGAGGCGACTGGGTGTGTGTTGGGTGGTGGCGCGAAGGCTTTGGAGTATAGCGTGAGGAGGGCAACACCCTGAGAGGTGGAGGCACGCCGAGCGACGTGGTTGAGTGTGATGGACTCGTAGAACGCATCGAGGGACATGAGCGATGCGAGAGGGTCTCCGACGGGTTCTGCGGGGGTAGTTGAGAGGGGTGCTACGATGCGATGGGCATCTGAGACGACGGGGAGAGCAGCGTGCGCATACGAGTGGAGGCTGTCGTGGATGAAGCCGATGAGGGCGGCGCTGTGCGGGATTGCGAGAAATCCGTGTGTGTTGTAGGACTCGAGACCGGAGGAGGCGACGAACGAGCCAGTAGGGAGATTTGAGTCGGCGAGGAGGAGGAGCACGTACTCGTCCATGAGTCGGATCCGGATCGGCCGACCGCATGTGAGACGGGGAGTCGGGACAGCTCAGGCACAACAGCGACAATAGCGACAACAGCGACGACGACGACGACGACGACGATGAGGACAGCGACGAGCATAAGGTTCGTCTTCCGATCACTCCAGCATGCATCGCGACTCCGCACGCAGCCCGTCCGCATCGCAAGACAGTCGACTACTGCGACTAGTACTGTGTCCGAGCGCGTCTTCCCCGTCGCTGTCCGCCCCTCCGCGTCTCGCTCGCCCCTGCAGCAATACGACTCGCTCGTCTCCACGAGCACACTCCGTCCCGATCCCCACCAGCGCCGCATCGTCCAGCACCTCCAGTCCTTCTACACACAACTCCTCGCCTACACTCCCCCACCCGTCCCCCCGTTCGCACCCCTCGCCTCCTCTCTCTTCACCCGTTTCTTCACCCGCGAACAACCAGAACCAGATTCCGCTCCATCAAATGCACCCAAGGGCCTCTACCTCTACGGCGACGTCGGTACCGGCAAGACCATGCTCATGGACCTCTTCTTCGACGCCCTCCCCTCCTCCATCACCCGTAAACGTCGCGTCCACTTTCACGCCTTCATGATTGATGTGCACAAACGCGTCCATGCCGCCAAACTCGCCATGGGCCTCATCGGCGGGGGAGGCGGCGGTGACCCAATCGCACCCGTCGCGCGAGATCTCGCCAGGGAGGCCTATGTCCTCTGTTTTGACGAGTTCCAGGTCACGGACATTGCAGATGCCATGATCCTCAGGAGGCTCCTCGAAGGACTCTTGAAACACGGCGTCGTTTGTGTCATTACCAGCAAGTTAGTCTCTATTTTCCCTCCCTGTCGTCCCTCCTCATACGCATCCTCAGTCGACATCCCGACGAACTATACAAGAACGGCATTCAGCGTTCCAGCTTCATACCTGCCATAGACCTTCTCAAGACACATTTCCAAGTCACCGATCTCAACTCTGGGACAGGTCCGTCCCTTCACCCATTTTCCTCTTTCAAAATCTGACACACGTCCTACAGACTATAGACGTATACCCCGTGCACTCTCGCACGTATACTACCACCCCCTTACATCACAGAATAAAGCAGAAATCAACAAGATATTCGAATCGCTTACGTCTCCTGCTTCCTCGTCCAACATCTATCCCGATCCCGTCATCACCAACCGCCCTCTATCCACCTTTGGTCGTACCCTCTACATTCCCCTCTCCACCTCCCGCGTCGCCAGATTCACATTTGCCGAACTCTGCGACAGACCACTCAGCGCGGCTGATTACTTGGAGATCACCAACACGTTTGGGACCGTGTTTGTTACTGACGTGAAGAAGATGGGCGTTTCCAGAAAGGACGTCGTGCGTGTTGCATGGGTGTATGTGTGCGTAGGCGAATCGTTAAATCAATCCTCCTTTTCCATACTAGGCACGGCGCTTCATCACCTTTATCGACGCTTGCTACGAGTCCAAGGTACGCCACTCCCTTACTTCCCTTCCCACTGCACTACATGGTCAAGTTCACTATCCCCCACAGACAAAACTCTTCATCTCCTCCGAAGTCCCCGTCTACCAAGTCTTTTCGGACGACTCTGCCAACGGCGAGATATCCGACCACATGCGAAGCGTCATGGACGACCTCGTGAGTCCCTCTCCCATTCTCCTCTCTATCCAACCAACAATGGACGGGTGTGCTGACGCACGCCCTCCTCTCATGCATGCATGCGTGTATACAGGGTCTTCCCCTCGAAGTCGTTGGCGCGAGCTCCATGTTTACGGGTGAAGAAGAAATTTTTGCGTTTGCTCGTGCGTGTTCGCGGCTCGTTCAGATGGGGAGTCGAGAGTGGGCCGAGAGCGCTGGGCGGTAGGTCTAAATGGCAACGATGACGGGGCCCAGACCGAAGACGGTCATACCATACGCAGCGAGTACGATTTGGCCATCTCGAACCTCGGATTCGACCTTGCCTTGCGGTTGAGACGACGGAGCCCGTACATACCATGTACATACCCACATCCATCCAGATGCGTCATTTACCTTGCTATATCTTGAATCAGATCAACGAAGCTTATCAAACAAAACGCCTAACATCCTTTCATTTCACGAAAGAAAAAAAGCTTCGGAAACTACATAGTATACATCAAAGGTCGATTTGGTGCCGTACCAACACATATTCGGAATGACTAGAAACATACGGACATGGATAAAACAGGCAAACATGTTCGGCGATCTCGAAGTCAAGGGCTCACCAACGCGTTGAGGGAGTAAAGAGAGAGGAAAAGACAATCCTGACATGAAATGTCGCACGAGGTCAAGAAGACGGAGAGATCTTGTATACGAACTTCAAAAACAACAAAGAAGCTGTGGTAAAGTAGTATAGTAGAGATATCAGCACGGGTCATCGCATGAGCAATAGATTGGAGTATGAGTACGAACACAAGACTGAGCGAAGCGCAAGGTAGAAAAAGACGTGGGATGGGGAGTGCGATTAACGATTGCGGACACCAGAGACAAGGAAAAGTAAATAATATGAAATGGTGATCTGCGAAGTGGATGCGTTTCAGGAAGGAGTGTAAAATGGTCTGAGAATGAGGATTGGGATGTCAAAACATGTCATGGTGGAGGTGGTAAGTACAGATATATATAGAGTGCGCAGATGGTTTGCTGTAGATGCTTCATGCTTGTTGAAAAATATTGAGCGACTTTAATAATTCAGCCCGTTAACCGGCCCTGGCGGCCTCTACAGTGGAAGATGAAGGCGACAAAGCCCGATGCGGGAAATGCTGGGTGTGACCATGAGCCAAGGGAACATCTGAGCTCGGATGATCGGGTATCATAGAATGCGAAGGAGGGAGAGTGTTCGACTGATCAGGAGGTGACGATAGTGGTAGTCCAAAGGGAGAAAAACCCCCTCCAGTGCCGGTGAGAGAAATGCTAAATGCATGGGACCCACGGGGAATAGTGGTTCCGTTCGTCGGAGAAGAAGGTACCATATTAAAGCTACCCGAAGGTGGTGGAGGGGAGACAAACCTCGGTGGAGGTGGTGAGCGTGCGTATCCTCCAAACGTGGGTGGTGGTGAGGTTGTAGTTGAATTGTCGCGCCTGATGTTTATGACGCCGGAATCGCCGTCGAAACCTTGGCGGAACTGGAACGCGTCCGCCTGGAAAGGAGAAGCAACACTGATGTGAACACTGCTCTGCTGTTGCAACGACGTAGCGCCCGCAGTGGTTGGGGTGCGTACGCCCAAGGGGTTCTTGCTGTATGACAAGCGGATCCCACCGTTCTTGACCAAGCCACCGAGGGAATTCCCATAAAGCTCGTTCAAAGCTTTCGTAGCATAATGGACATCTTCGAACTGAAAATTGAAAGTCATGAGTGTCAAATACAAGTGCAGAATGCGGAAAAGGTACCTCGACAAAACACATTGGTCCGTTGCTCTTCTGCCTAAAGCAGAGTTTCCTATACCCGGGCCGTCGAGAGAACAGTTCCCTAAGACTATCCTCGAGATAATTTGCAGGATATCCCGCACCAACAGGACTGGTGGGGAGATTTCCGACATAGAGGGTATTGATCGGAGGGTTCTGGTCCACGAGAGCGTTCCTAGGGCCAACGCTGCCGACGGTATTCGGTACTCCGCTACTAGAAGAACTAGCCGCATGACCGCCCACGGAAGAGCTGGCCACCGAGCTTGCATGCGAAGCAGGTGAAGGTAGTTGCGGTGAAGTGTTTCCAGTGCTGACTTGCCCGCTGGTGCTAACGGTGAGTGGTACAGGTCCACCGTCGTCGAGACCACCTGTGCTAGATGTAGAGCTCGAAGGCGGTGCAGGTGGACGGCTAACCACTGGCTCATCAACAATAGAAGTAAAGGCTCGGGTCGAGCGCAAGATTCCCGATCGGTGAGGAGGAAGCATACCATCTTCATCATTCAAAGAAGGCGAGAACGGTAAATTGAGTTTGGGAGACGAAGCATCCCGGGGTGAAGAGGGCCTAGGAATGACCGAAGCTTGACGAGCTCCATAAAACGACGTGAGGGTAGAGTATGCGGAATCACGCTCACGGGGAGAGGGCTGATCCCAAGGGCCAACCGCTTCATGTGGCCCACTCTCATCCCTACCCGAAGTCTGAGCGATAATCCCGAAGCCATTTCCAAGCATGGGATTGGGCCCCGAGCTGCCACCATCACCAGAAGGGGAGAGAATGCTAGTTTGCACGCTCCTGGAGAGAGTCGAGGTCGGATGGAAGGCATCGTAAACAGCCGAATTCCCTGACAACATTCGCACTGCTTCGCCCTGAGCAGCTTTAAAATCCTTCCGTCTAAGCCTCTCCCGTTCTTCTTCGTCGGCGAGGGCGCGTTCTCGTGCTCCACGACCACCAATGCCCATCCCGAGATTAAGGCCAACAAGCGCCTCCCGTCTTCTCTCCCGATCGCGATCACGGTCTCTGTCCCGTTCTTCTTCGCTACTGTCCCCGAGTCTTCCTTCCCGCCATCCGCTACTAAGGTTGTTATAGCCCATTGCGCTCAGCGCATTGAGTTCCCTTTCGCGCGCAGCCAAGGAATCGCCTCCACTAAGCGAGGTGAGGGTGTTCATGTTCATATTAGAGTTGAGATTAAGACCAGCGGCAAGACCAGCGAGTGTGTCGGGTGTAACGCCGAGACCTCCTAATGCACCGAGACCCCCGACACCGCCGTTTAACCCAGTAAGAGCGTTCAGGTTATTGCCAAGAGATACACTACCACCGCTCGAACTGGTGCTGCCAATGCCAACGCCGCGCTTCGTATGGAGGTTTTTCTTCGCCATCTCTGCTTTCAGCACAGCCCCTTTCTCAATGTCAACTCGACGACCCTGGAGCATATCCCTTGCTTCCAGGGCTTCCTGCCGAGTGCGGAACTTGGCAAAGCCGATTATCTGCTTGCGAGGAGGCTGACCACCTGGGCCCTGAAAATGACTTGGCTCATCATTGAGTGGAACTGGGAGCGGCGGCCAAGAAGTAGTTGGGCCGTCCCTCCCATTATCGACTACCACACCTCCTTGGTTGACGGTGACGATGTTATATGGGTCATTTGGGCCTGAATTAAAGTATGAAGAATATGAGGAGCTGCCGCGTAAGGGAAGCCCAGAAGGAGTGCCACCTGAAGACCCATAAGCGGTATACTCCTTGTTAGGGATCTTGAGAGTCGCGGCCTCGAAGCCAGAGGAGAACGTAAACATATTTTGAAACTCCCGTTCCTAACGGTGAACGTGAGTGAAGATACACATTCAGAAAACCGATCTGGGTCAACAAACCTGCATGTCATCTGGGAAGCCAACCACGAAAATTGTGGATATTTCTTCCTGGTGACCACTCCCACTTTGCGGTTCGGCAGCCGCATTCAACTGCCCGGAGGTACCTAGACCTCGAGCAGTGCCTGCGGCTCCACCACCAACTGCCCCACTGCTCTGGAGATGAGGGCCATATGGTGTCTGGCTCTGAAGGTGTATACCGTTCAAGTACGGTACCTGACCAGCGGAGTTGCTATGAGAGAGTGGGTGGAAAGAATCGTGCATTTGCGTTTTTGCCGAGTGCGACTGCAAAAATGGGTCTAGGGCAAACTGCTGGGATACCTTGCCGGCCAAGGGAGGGCTACTCCCAAAGTCGATTCCTCGTAACTCAAACCCGGAAGACACGGAAGATCCTTGCTGAGATTGTTGGGAGAGCTGGTGCTGGATACCTAACGGGTGGCTGGCAAAGCTTTCGGAAGCGCCCGCAAATGATTGAGAGGTAGCTGAGGATGTGTTACCATGTCGCATGCGGAAGGAACTAGGAGGTGGATTGCCCGAACCGGAATGGGGGGTGTGCGTGCCGTTGATTCCGTTATAGGCGCTAAACGACGATCTGAAAGGACCTGCTCCGAAATCACCAGGTAACTTGGTCCCGTGAGGTTTCAGAGAGAGACTTTCCGCCTCGGAGAGATAGTCGGATAGGTGGAAATTGTTGTTACTGTTGTATACCGGATGACTCCCGCCCTGGGCGAACACTGACTCTGAGATTGAATGCTGAAGGTTACCGTCAGCGTTCTGAGGCATTTGTGAAGAGCGATGCAAAATGTCGTTGTGGGTATGATTGTTGTTATAATCGATAATAGACGGTGAATCAGAGCGGCCTGATGGAAGATGGAATTGAGTCTCGGGAGAAGCAGCACCCGAGTCTGTGTTAGAGGTGGGCTGCGACATGACAAACGACTGCTGAAGGGGGAGACGAAGAGGTTCTGCGTCACCTTGAGCGTCAAGTGAGTCCAACAGAGAACGATTGATGAGGTCTTCTTCGAGAGGCTGTGACCGAGGAGTTGACAAGATGGGAGGTGAGGGCGCCAGGGTGGAGAAAGTGAGATATCTGGAGAAGAATTACAAGTGGTTGAAGCTATGTGATAGACTAGTAGTTGAACATCAACAGTCGGAGAGACCAACGCGGAGGGTGGGAGTGTGGTGGAAGGTAGCGCAAATACGAGGACTGCTGATATGGATACAATGGAGGAACAAGGAGGGAATGGAGATGGTGTGCGAAGTTAGAATGCTGTTTGACGAACTGGAAGCGCTACACGACGACGACGACGATGAGAGAGGTGGTGGGCAACGGCAGACGACGTGCGCGACGCGTGGGATTGGATAAATAAAAGCTTGGTTGACACCGGATACGACGACGGGCGACACCGGAGGACGAAGTACACGACGAGGAGAGGTAAGCTAGACGTGTGACACGACGACGACGGGTGTTTGTTCGCTGCGGCTGTCGACGGCGATCGAGTTGTCAAAGTGTGAAGGAGCAAAGGAAGCGCGCGGGGCCGACGACGCAGAATCAACCCAAAAAAATTCAACAAACGCCAATATTTGGGTCACACTAGTCACGCCGCTTCCCACGCACGGACCCTAACCTTAAGCAATTCCCACGCTCAAACCCTCCATTGTTCAGTGACAGTCCATTGCGCTCAATGGAGAGCTCGAGAATGCTCAAGAGTGCATCCGAGGTGGCATGTTTCTCCACGGGGTCTCCGACGTCGTGTCGAGTGAAGTGGATGGTTGTTGGACTATAAAAGAGCGTCGAGTGTGCAGTGGAACAACTTGAAATGAAAAGCGAAAGCCTGGGAGGGATATCTGCAACAAGATGGGTGGTCTCGAGACCCCCCAATGTTTGTCAATTCGGTGACGATAAAATACCCCGGTTCCTCGCGCCTGCGTTTCTGGTGGGTTGGCCGAGGTTACATCACTCGATTGGCCCCCGCGCCATCGACAACGGGGTTCCACGTTTGGCTAACATAGCAGACTTACATGGCGTTACAAAATACTCCCGCTTAGTATCAGACACTGGTACAAGCTATTGGCTCTCCGACACTGGCCATGTTGAGACCTGATCAACGTCAATCAAAATTCCAAACATCAAAGCACATTGTCAGAAGTAATAGGTATAACTTTTTCGAGAAAGTCTCTAAGATCGTCCAATTCTGCATTATTTACAGAGTGAGCCAGGCCGCTATATGTCACGAAGCAAAGACCAGGTGAACCTAGTCCTTCTCTCCCCAGTTTGCGCGCAGACAGCTCGGCCACTAGCATCTCTGCGCAAGTGCATCTGTATTGGTATTGGACCACCGTATCCTCTTCGCCGTGTGCCCAAAAGATGGGTGTTTCAGAGGCATACGGACTTGCGAGCTGACGATGACCGTAGATTAGATGACCAAGTTGCCCCAGGCGAATCCACGGACCCACCGACTTAAACTTTGACCTCAAAGGTACTCTTCCGCTCAGAGGTGCAACACCCGCAAGCTTCCAACCATCGTCCTTGGGCTGACCTCTGGTTTGCCCCCCTGTGAGCGCGGCAAGCAATGTCATCCCTGCGCCTTGAGAATAACCTATAAGGACCGTGCGGGAGAATGGGATCCCGGTGTCCGCCTCTTGCTGAATTAATTTATCCAAGTACCGGACCGTTTCGAGCATTCCGGATTCGTTATCCATATGATCGCTCCCTAGATCGAAAGTAGACAAATCATACCAAGCCCGCATTACTTGTCCGCCACGAACCGTAATGGGACGGAGGGGTCTGATATAACATCAACCTCATAGTTCGTATCCGGCAGAGGCAATGAAAAATCCTCACGCGTTTGGCAGTATCCATTTCACCCAAGGAAAGTGATCGCGGAACATAGGGCCGATAAGAGATTCCCACTCTTCCGCTTCTCCACCAAGACCCTGGAGGATGTCAGCGTGTGTTGGTCTACCCCGTTCATTATCATAAGCTTCTGGCCACACTTGGAGGGCAATGATGGTAGCACTGTGACCTGCTGTTGCCGGTATGACAATCGCCTCTGAGCTAGTCATGGGTCCGTCCTCACCACCTCTGTCGTGTTTATGACGATGTCTAGACTCACGCGGATGCGGAAGGTACCACGCAACGGTTACCCGCACGCTCTCCGCATGATATCCTTCAAGTATGGCCATCTCCCTAAATAAGTGCCTGTGACTTTAATTAAAGCGACGTAGCACTAGCCCACACGACAGCTTATTTTCGACCCCATAATCCGCAGGAGGCTACCTCCTCGAAGGTACTACACCCGCGAGTCCACTGCTAGATTGAATAACGCCGCAGATGATCAGATCCATGGAATCGATTTTGAATGGGTTAAATACAACCACACAAGCAAGGTGCAACAGTGTCGTATCAAAAACAAGCAGACATTATGCAAGACGATGGATGTAAAGGGTACAGTGGTTGCTTAGAGCATATTTACACAAAACGGAACCAAAACATGGAATACGTTCTGATGAGGTATCCTGGACAAGATGTTTCAGAACTTGGTCCGATTTCTCACCGAGGACTCACAAACTCCACGTGCCGGCGACAGAACCAGTCAAATTTATACCGCTTGTAGCCCCTTCAATGCCCCGAGCAGAAACAGACAGGCGATCAAGCTGATGACCCAAAACGCCGCTCCGATAAACCTCCACCTAGCTCTGGACGTCGCTGCCTCAATGGAATAGGGTGAATGTGGATCATAGTATGGTAACAATCCAAGGGTTGGCTGAGACTGCACAAGCGGAGTCGGCCCAAAAGGTGGCGGGGGTGCAAACTGAGGACCGGAGCTTGAGCTGAACAAGGATTGTTCTCTGTTAGGGTAGTGTCCAGACATCGCGTTCACCAGCGAGCATTGGGACGACGGTGAGCTCTGCTGGCTGGGTACATGTACCGAATATTCGGGAGGGGGGGTGTCGGGGTTTGCGCTGTGCTGTGATTCTGAGTAATGTATATGCGACGACATCCGAGCCGGTGAATGGGTCTTCACGAAATGGAAAAGTGAGGCTGGGATGTTGACACAGGGATTTAAGGTCTTCAGGCACAACTTGGCAGTTGGCACAAACGCGAAGTACTGACGGTCCGGTCATTAAAGGGAACTTACAGTAAAAGGGCACTGTGCAGTAGTAATCACGCCTTGTAGTGCATCGCAGCTGTCACTAGTGCCTGGCCATAATTTGAAGAATATTTATGGCTGATAGGATTCTAAATTTCTAACTAGTGTATCATACCTGCAGCATAGCACTCACACTACAATATGTATGGAACCACGACATATTATTATTTGATTTGCTGAACTATGCCCTCGAACTACGTAAGGTACGGAATTATGGGGGACCCTCGAACAGTACAGAAGAAAAGCTATGATACAGACAGTGAATTAGACGTCGAGAAAGGATATGTACGGAAGAGTGCGATGCATATGTATTGTAGGATCGCATGAATGTTGTCATCCAATCATCTCGTGAATTGGTCACTCCATGTTTGTCAGCCCTCAGGATGGGCGAAGGTGCCAAGCAAATCTTCAGTATGAGAAGAGTTCCTGTGATGGTCTGAGACCAAATGATAGGATACCCCCGGACCGAGTGATGACTCAGAATTCTGTAAGGAACCTGGGAAGGACGGGTTGAGAGGAACCGACCCTGAGGGCCATTGTGATATCATAGGATTTCGGGGGTGCGCAATACCGGGAATCATTGTTGTGCTTGACTCATGATTCCAAGATGAATCAATCCCAAAAATTTGCTGGGGCAAAGCTGTGGTAAAGGAATGGGAGGAAGATGGCGGCGTCGTTGGTATAAACCTGGTTTTGTCATCAGCCTGGAATGGCTGTAAGAGATAACCACTACCAGGGTACGCCGACGACTGGGTATAAGCGTTGGCAAACTGCCACTGATAAATCGAATGCGGGGGCATGGCATACTGTAGCTGTCCAGTCGGGAAGTAGCTCCCGTGGAAAGGACCAGCTTGGGGCTGGTTGCTGGTTGAAGGGCGATCTATATCCCAGAGAGTATAGTTGTTCTCAAACGATCCGCGATCACCCTGAATCGGGGTTCCGTGATGCAGGGCAGGAGGGTGCAACAGTGGTTCCGACGCATGATGTTGTATGCGCGATTGCTCAGATTGTCGCCTTGGAAACAATGTTGTGGTAAAGCATGTCGAGTTCTGTAGTGGCAGATCTCCGGTGTTCCGGTGCAGTATCTTGGGACTACCGTGAGGGTGACTTGACGAGCGTTGGACAGATCGAGGCGCAGGTGTCTCGCGTCGAAATGTCAGCTCAGTCGCATCCGTTTGGATGGCTAATGGAGATAAAGGGGAAGTGTTGTAAAGTCGGCTTGACTCAGAGTTCGTTTCCTCACCCTCGTCTTCCTCCGTGAGGGTTACTTCGAACTGGGTAGGTGAAGTTAGCGCTGGCCCTATCTCAGACATTCGATCGACGCTGAATATGCGTGTGGAGAAGGGACTAGGGCCACGAGGAGCACGATGACCTGACCACCGTTGTCCCCATATCGGGAGCTTGGAGTAAATGTTAGCCTACCGATGCAACCTAGTTCAGTAAGGACTTACACATTCCGGTGGGACGTCTCGTAGCTCATTGCCAATTACTCTCCCATAGATCATGAAGGTGATAGAAGTGTGATGGGCTAGGGAGGCGTCCTGTGTCCCTTCGGTCAACAGGAATGTCAGTCATCTGCAAGAGATTATAAAGGAGAGCCCGGTAGCACGTGTTGGCTGCTACCGGGAGTGTATGGACAGCCTCGTCGTGCGCCTGTCTCCGTTATTTTCATCTGTATATCGACGTTAGGACCTGCCTTGACATTAAGAAAACGTGGCCGTCGATGCCACAGACAAAATAGTCATGCGCTTGCCGTTCGGTGATAGTAGAGAAGTGGGTTCGCGTCATTGCAGTGCCAGGATTGACACCATTCGGGGAAAATTCCTCATGACGAACGCTGCTGTACAGAGACAAGTGCAGTACTACAGACTGGCCAGTAGAAAATGGCTTACATGAGCGTCTCTCAGGTTCGTGGGCGTTACTTCAGCGTCAGAAATCGAGACTCCGCTGCACGAATGGGCGGGAATACACACTGAGTTGGGTGCATCGGAGTTAGCCTCGAGGGAGCCTCGCGCTCACAGTTTGGCAGTGCAAGAGTCGTGAAGATTGGACACCTTTGGAGCTCAAACGTCGGTGACCGTTCGGTTCACTGTGTAGAACCGCCTTCAATAATCACATACCAGACACTGCTTCCGCCGGGTCAGCAACGAGGCGGAGGTGAGGTATTTCGTAGATTTCTGGAAACCCAGGAAGCCGAGTGAACCGTGCTGCGAGTCGGACATTTACACCGATGAAAACAACTGGTCCTCTTATGTGCTGGACCCGCGTGTCGCGGAGATCGGGTCACATCCTGTGGCGGAGTCCGGGATGTGGGCACAAGACGCTCGGTCGCGTCCACCGCATGTGGGTGCGGCCAGTGCCAGCGTTCCCAAACACCCGGTTACGTCGAAGGTCGTGGCAGCTCAACGCGCAACATTCAACAGACACAAAAAAGTGACCCGATCGCTTACAGTAATCATGGAATACATACGCAATCCGATAGCAGTGGTGCAGCTAATGTACAGTGAATATCCTAGAACGCGTGGTAGATGTTTCGAAGTAATTTTATTCTGCTAATATGCCCTTCCTTTCGGTTCCAGACTGAGAAGAGGAAGTGCTAGAGCTTTTAATAACTCCCTGTGGCCCGCCACGCATAACTTGACGGGACGCAAATGTTGGCTTCCTCCCCTTAATGGTTGAGTTATTTGTCGTAACGGATCCTGACCTGATTCGGCCTGTCGCTTGAGACACAGTTGTAACAGCGTGACCACGGGCTGTAACACTCCTTGATGGCAAGGGAGCTTTGCGCGCATTACCCATCCCCCTTGCAACAGGGCGCACGGTGGATTTACGCTTCAAAGGGTCCAACACTCTTTGCCTCTTTGCTTTGGTACTACTATCGTCGTCACCGACTTCACTTTCATCCTCTTCTTCACTTGCATTTGATTGCAGAGGATCTTGGGGGATGGGAGCAAGTCTTCCACACAAAGTGGCGTTTCGGGAGTGGGATGTCGGGAGCGCATTCCGTACTTTCCCTTGAAAAGCTCCATGGATGCGCTTTCTGCCGGCTGAAGATGAAGAGCCGGAGCTCAACGAGTCCGGTGACGTCTTCGCTCGCAAAGCGGATGCGTTATCGGCGGTTGTGACTTCACTAGTCAAGCTATCGACGGAAGAATATGCACTAGATGGCATGACTCCTGGGGAACGATGAGGCGTCCTCAACGACGCGCTAAAGTCGTCCTCGCTTAGACCTGTCTCACTGCTACACATGCTGTCATCGAGAAGGGTATCTTCATCTGGCTGCTGGGTAGCGTCGGAACTTTCTTGATAGCTATCAACCCCTGGAAGTATTTTGTGGTTGTTGCTTGAGCTGTGCGTAGGGCCGGGGTGTCCCTCGTGCTGCCTCTCAAGCGTCTCACCAAAACCCTGCTCGTCTTCAGGAATAAGTGGGTATGCAGAGCCGGAAACGGGACGATGGTTATTACCTGACCTCGTGGTGACTGAACTAGGAAGGGAGGCTGATGTAGGTAGGGGTGTGGGTGGGTATGCAGACGGGAATGCTGGATATGTCCTCCACTCGGGTGAGTGGTACTCAGGGGCGGTCCCTAGCAGGTCAAGCGTAGAGATAGGCACTTCTTGGCCTGATTCAAGGTAGGCAGAAGTAGGGGGATACCATATTCGGTGTCCATTACGCTTGGATGCGATCCGAGAATATCGAGGAGGGTCGTGGGATGGATGTTCGCTATACGCGGGGAGTGATGTAGTAGAAGCAGATCTCGAGTGTCGGTCACGAGAAGCTCTTGAGTCGGCAGGATCATTCAGAGACGGACGGTTGCTCAAGCATTGATTATCAGAAACACTGCGGACGGATCCGTGACGGTGATCTTGCACGCGAGAAGTCTGCACAGCACCGCCGTAGTCAGCAAGAATTGGAATCCTGGAGTGGCTGCTTGTGCGTGTTAAGCTTCCTGAGTCGGCTGAGCTAATGCTGGTGCCGGAAGACGACTCGCTAGGCTCTTCTTCCGATTCTCCAGTGCGCCAAGAAGGAAACCAAGACGTCGAGAGAATGTGATGAATGTAATCCAGCGGAGCTTGCAAAAGAGCGAAAAAGAAATCCCCGATGTCGCGTGAGAGTTCCAACATTGGATCCACAGCTGCAGCGTAGGGCTTGGCGAGGGGGCGAAGAACATGAAGAAACAGTGGTTCTGCGCCCTGTAGCAACGTTAACTCCAACAGCGAGAGAATCCATCCAAATTTCTACGCACTTTAGCACGAGTCAACACAAGAAAAAGTAGAAATACTGATTTGATTTCACTGTAAAAGGGGAGGAAAATACCAACGACCCGGTCGAAGGTTCTCTCATATACCGCATAACAGCACTATAAAGATCAGATCAGACCTCGACTTCAGTAATCCGTTCATTCAGCGTTACCCAGACAACCCAAACAGCCAAACAACCTTTGAGATCCCTCTTCCTTTGGGTTGTGGCACGGACACTCGGTTTTCCACCCCGCCGCGCGGATGGAGGGGGTAGCTTTAAAGTCTTGAATGTTTCGTAGACATTCAAGAAAAGGACAAAGAACCGAAGGACTGGAACGACCAGGGGCATGTCGAGAGGGGTTTAGCAAAAATTGGGCATGCGACAAGCTAGATAGAAAGCAAGTCGACGTTAATACGTTCGAGAAGGCGTGAAGAGAAGAAACGCGTTTGTTCCACTGGTTAGTGGGTGTATCGATGAGAGCGACACAGACGGTGAAGAGCCTCTTGCGTGCATCGTGTTTTGAACAACGTTACGTAAGCTCTAAGACTAAAATATCTATCATGCTAATCGATACTGTAGTATGTGCGTTGCATAATAATTATATAAACTTCAGTAGCGCAATGCCTGTCTGGTTGTATTTGTAGTTCATAAAATACCTCATAAAATATCATATTTTGTGACACGAATTACTAGTATGTCACCCCAGCTAACCCCAAGAGCTGGCATCGATAGAGAGAATGGCAACCGACAACAGACAACGCCCGTTGTTGGCAAGTCGAGCGTGATGTGACACAAACACTTAGTAGTTAGTTCTCTAACCCTACTGGAGGTTTAAGGTGAATTACTAAACAGGCGTTGTGCGTTTCTGCTACTGAAGTTTATTATGCAACGCACTGTAATAGGCCATAAATTGATATTGGGACTTGAAGTGATATAGCGAATTATGTTCGAGGTTGGATGGAATCACGACCAGGAGAAATCCAAGAAATGGCAGCGCAGCTTGTACTGACCTGGTCTGACGACTCCTGTTCCCACCTGATAGGATACGACATAGCCTGGAGGAGGTGACAGATTCGTCAACCAAATGTAGACGAACAAGGTAGATCCGCTCACAGTATCTTGGGGTACTCGCAACGTAGAACGGAAACCAACGAAATGGAGTCCAATGAGTGGAGAGGAACAAGCTGGATTCACAGGATGCTGAGTGTACTCACTGGCAAGATCCTAGGCAGCAAAACAGGTGATCAGTGATTGGGCAGATGCGCGGAAAGTATCCAATCCAGATAAGACAAGACCTTAAATTCATGAAAAAGATAAACAAATGCTAGTTAGTAGTCGGACCCTTGGCAAGTGACGGAGAGCTTGGTCAGCAGGTGGAGGGCCTCAAAATTCTCACACTGTTCACACTGGTACCAATGCCCAGAATACGAACCACAAGAACTAAGAAACCCCCAGAAGGTTTCGAAGATATTGAGAGTGTAGGCATATCATGGGAGTGGGCGTTTCGAAACACTTATTCGTCTCAGGTCCTCGATGACTACGCGAAGAAGATGAGGGATGCTGAAAACGAGTCGCACGAGGGCAAGCGCAAAGCCGAGTCGCTATGGCCCATCATGCGTATCTCGCACACTCGCTCGCGATACATTTATGAGCTTTACTACAAGCGTGAGGCTATATCCAGGGAGCTGTACGACTGGCTGCTGAAGGAAGGATATGCGGACGCCAAGTGAGTTGCCTCACGTATGTTGCCCCGACGCTAAACCGTATTAGTTTGATTGCCAAGTGGAAGAAAACCGGCTATGAAAAGCTATGTTGTCTAAGGTGTATTCAGACGAAGGTGAGGCATTTCCGTGTTCATTCTATAATTCTCGGCTTATGAGTATTTAGGACATGAATTACCAAGGCTCAGCATGCATTTGCCGTGTGCCCAAGGCCCAGATCCGTGCGAATACTATAGTGGAGTGTGTGCACTGCGGTTTGTCTAAGTGAATATCTTTCTCGCTTCGTCGCTAAATAGATGGATGCAGGTTGTCGTGGTTGCAGCTCTGACTCGTGAGGAAAGTACTGTCATGGTCGCTTACCAGCACACCTTTGATACTCCCTTACTCCCTATCAAGCATTGCCATCGACGTCCCATAGTCTTGCAACTGCATCTTTTGTACTTCCCTTGAAAATTTATTAGTAGTCTTGGGGTGCGAGGCTTAAAGTGTGCGCCGTGTCTAGTGATGCTTAAGCGAGGTCAAGTGGCTTACAGGCTGCCTGTACTGATAACCTCGCAATGGAGTAGATCATTACAGTAAACTTGGCTACAAAAGCGGGTGCCTATGTTCTTTGGCACCGAAGATGGACATGTACGAATTTGGGCATCTCACGAAATAGTACAACAACACCTTGTTCACCGCTTGTAACGACATGTTGCCCTCCGAGTTGCCTCGAGTCCCGCCTGAAAGTGGCCGAGTCTGTGATGCTCTCGGTCGCCACCGCAACCTTGCGCTCATCTTTCGTCTTGTCCCGAATTCGGGAATCGTTTTCGTCGTCACTCCTGCACCTCAATTGGTGACTTCTCCCGCCCTTGTGATGCAAACTCGGTAAGTGGGCATAATATAAGTTCGAGAGTGGGATACTTGAAGATCGGATCCCCCGCTGCCATCAAAGCTAACGATAGCAGCTGGTGAGCTACATTGCCTATCCATGCTCCGAGTAGAACTGACACATAGTATTAGAAGAGCCTTTATCCCCTCAAAAACAGCCAAGTCCAGGAAATCGCAATGTCAACTTCCACCAGCCTAAGGAGGCGCCCTCATTGCCACAAATGTGGGTTGCCCATGCAAGGCCACAGACGGAAGAACGGAACGTTCGTGTGTCCCGAAGAAACGTCTATTTTCACAGAAACCCTTTCAAGCACCCGCAAGAGTCACTCCACGCCACTTCCATCACCCCCAGCCTCGCCGGTTGGGTCACCTCATGCCTCCCCGCCGCCATCCCCGGGTTTCTCGCCTGTGCGTGAAAAGCCCGTTTTTAACCCTCCTCCGGGAGATCGTTGGCATTGGAAGAATCCAAACTGGGTCTCTCCGCCTCATAAGATGCGCCTGTACACCCCAAGCGACGGGGAACGCGGATCCCTTACCCCGACTGAACCTGTCACGGAGCCTATTGCGAGTCAGTGGGGAACTCACTTGTCTCAGAGCGTCATACGGGAGGAGGAGGAGGAAGAAAACTCCTCTGCGTCATGGTCTGAAAATGTTGACGAGAAGGACAATGACGTCCAGAATGGGGAGGAGTTTGAGTTCTTCCCCCATCATTCGAACTCGCTATCTCCTCGCCTACGGTCACCTTTCTCTCAATCCCCCGTCACCGATACCAGCCTTAATACTGCGCTACGTGCTAGCACGCCTCTATTCAAAGTCTTCCGCACGCCTCGCGAGGACCTCGATCGCGTCAGGCGGACGGCCCAACGTGAGGGAAAGCATGTCGCTATCATCAACGCTCCCCTTGCTCATCGCGCGATGGCGAGAGTGCCAGTGGATAAGGCAACTGGCACCGTCTGGGTCGTCGTCAGTGATCGCGTCGAAGACTTGAAGTACGCAATCGACTCTCAGCAAGGGAGCATGCCTGGTACGTTCTTTCCAGAAGAACCACAAGCTAGGGGGATGGGTTTTTTTCAAGTGGTGGTTGCTGGTGTCCTGGGTGGCCTCACGGTTGCCGTCGGACTTGCATGCTTGTAGCGATTCAGGTCAACGAACGAGGGCTCGTTTTGAGGAACGGGAACGAAAGAAGTCCGCCATATGCTTTTATGTATCATATGCACTACTATGTACCTTCACGTATGCCAATGGTATCCCTCTATGTTTACTTCGGTGCGGAGTCCTGCAGTCAGTGTGAGTGTCCTCGAGTTCAGCGTAATGATATAGAAAATATATTATTGGTCGGGTTCGTAAATTGTAATCCAGCGGTCCATAGAAGACAGTCGTATACATACACCTTCATAAATTACTTCTTCACACACCTCAGACCCTCGGCAAGCCTGTCCAGGAGGATCTCTCATACAGCCCAGTCGTCCAATGTCCCGTATCCAGGTCTACTTCCCCATCCCCTCGCCATTCTCTCTTCCATTCTCTCCTCTCGACTGCCCATACCAGCCAGCCCCCCCGAAGACAGCCCTCCACTCAACAAAGTCCTTAACCAGCCACCTGCTCCCTCTTTATCGACGCCCTTTACCTGTTTGTTTTTCTTCCTGCTCTTCCGCTCCCTCAGCCTTGATGTGCCAGATTGCGACCCAGAATAAGATTCCGGAAGCTTCGCGAAACTGATTCGCTTCGGCGTTGACACACCTGATGAGGATGCACTCCCCATCACCCTTGCCACCCCATTTCCAAATGCTTCGGACAAGCTCATCGTGCTCGGAGACGGAGAAGGTGTTGGAGGTACCAAGCGCACCCTCAATGATGAATGTGCAGGGGGCGACGGAGGGCGGGTGGACATCGAGTGACGCCCCTTGGTATAAAGCCGCGATATGGACGCTGTGGCTGTCGACGTACTTTGAATTGGAGCTGGAGGTGGTGTGATAGGAAGGAGAAAAGGGGTGCGATTGAGCTTCGGATCTTTACGCTGAAGGGTATTGACAGATGTCGAAGACGGATGGTTGCCGAGAATTTTACGCAACGACTGGACAGTTCGATAGCCAGTCGGGCGATCAGAAGATTCTGACGAAGATGGCGAGAGCTCTTCGTCGGCAAGCATTGTGGGCAGTGGGGTCGGGGGAGTGGATGGCCTCCGGGGTGCCTCTGAGCGAGATTTCGATGTCTGTGCTTGTATTCCCGAACGACTGCGAGCTGGAGACGGGTACAGAGTTCGCATAGAGGAGGACG